>SMDT01001378.1:0-95281 GCA_005392925.1 Aquilaria sinensis
CTCCGACCTCAAAGAAAAAGTTTCCGGTCCCAATCGACGCAAACAAGTGAATGTGTGTGATGTGTGAGCTAGGAAGCGGAGGAGAGAGATACAGGAGAGAGAGAGAGAGACGAACCAGAGCGAGGAAGAAGAAAGAAGGATTTTCGCGACTCGCGACGCTGGGCGGGGGGGGGGGTTTTAAAAAAATTAATCAAAACGCACCGTTTAACTAAAGTAAAAAAAAAATAAATCAAAATCAAAATAAAAAAAAAAAAAAAACCTCACCAACTGCTGGAAGTTGGAATTTTACCAACGGCTTAGGCCGTTGGTAATTACCAACGGTTTGCACGTTGGAAAAAAAAAAATGTAATTTTTTTTTAAGCACTCACCAATGCGTGCACGTTGGAAAATATTTACCAGCGGCTAAATCACCCTTTTCAAAAAAAAAAAAAATTTTACCAACTGCTGGGAAGTTGGAATTTTACCAACGGCTAAGACCATTGGTAATTACCAACGGTTTGCACGTTGGAAAAATAAAAAAAACACTGTTAAATTTTTTTGAATCCATCACCAACGCGTGCACGTTGGAAAATAATTACCAACGGTTCTACGCGTTGGTAAATACCAACGGCTACGCCGTTGGTAAATTAGCAGTTGGAAAAGTAGATTTTTTTAGTAGTGATTATTTTGATAATTTCTTAACTTGTTTCCGCTAATCTTCTCTGTCACACTACAGTTGATTTTCAGTTTCAATGGAGCTGACATATCTCGTTTTGATTCATTTTGAAAAGATTTCCACAACTACAAAGAGCTAATGGCTGTGCTTGGAAAGCTATAATAAAAGTTCAGCCATTTATTTGTTAATTTATTCAACCTTTTTATTTTTTGAGTAATATATTGTTTATGTGTTTTTTAGTATTCTAATTGTTTGCTTCTTCTCATTTAATTGTTAGAAATATCTTTAAGTTCAACGGGCAGTGGTTGACATTGACAATGGAAGACGAGAACAATGATCTCAGATCTTTAAGTTTGGAGTTTTCTTGCTGATTTTGGGATGTGGACCAGACATTATAGTTGTTTTCATCTATTTGTACTGAACTTCCGTAGAGCAAGATTCTCCTGATTTTAACATGTGGACCTTGTTGAACCTTAATGTTTTGAGCTTTTCATACGTAAGTTTCTTTTCTGTTTTTCTGTTGCAATTCCTTTCTTGTTTCCTATACCGTCAGTTGGCTCTCAATTGTGTACCTGCAGAAAGATTTAGATGCCATCCTAAAGAGTGTTTTAACTTTTGGCCCCTTCTCTAACTGAAGTACAAAAATTCTGTGAACTTTAAATTCTTGTCGGGATTTCCTAATTGTGATGTACCATTATGAAAATCTAAAAACATGAAATGAAACCCTAGAATAGCTATACTATGGTACTTGGTTCTATTCCACTACATTACTTAAAACATGAACTAAAATTCTTGAAGAAGGAATTTTTTGTTTTTTGTTTTTTTAATTTTGGAAGGAAACGAATATCTAAAAATACATTTTTTGTATAACTCATTATAAGTAACAAAGCCCTCTACTAACTAAGGAAAACTAGAACTAGTAGCTTTAGGCTTTAGCTAAAACGGCTTCAACTGTTGACTTGTCTTGGCTATCATTGTTGTCCTGCACCTGCTTCTTCGAGTTACTTTTCTTCCACGCAAAGACTTCTAACAAAAGGGCAGCAACTCCCATGCCTCCAAGCGCACACCCATACCCAATTTCCCACGTCCTCATCCCCCCTCCAAATATCTTGATGCCCACGAAAACATTCACAAAACTCATCACAATTGTCGCATACCCAACCACATAATGAAACATGTTCCAATAAAACCTAATCTTTCTTTCCTTGTTCGGCCTGAAGAAGATGGCAACCACCACTTGGCCGAACACGAAGCAAACGAGAGCAATTCCAATATTACCATGGGCGCGATGTCGAACCCCTCTTGACTTGTGCCCGAGCCAGAATCCTAGCCCTGCACCTACCAAACCCATCAGAGTAGCCAACCCTGACACGCCCTATGGAGATAGAACCATAACGGGTCGGCGCCTTCGAACCTCTTCAGGTACCTTGCTATGAGAGCTCCAATGGGCATCAGAAACCCCCCAGCTTATTGCATTGAGGATTCCGTGAACGAGTCTCACGATCTGAACGGAACTTTTCCCGAATGTGGTGGCAATTTTACCTGAGCCTAGATCAAGAGCTCCATAGGACATGACAGAAGCTCTGGAAAGCCTGTGCCTCCCCGGGAGGTTTCCATTCATCGGACCAACTTGCCAGACGTGGTTGGTGGTGGTGTTGTTAGGAACCTTGAAGTTGGCGAAGATGGTCATCTGGGTGGAGTCGGCAACAGCAGAGACGTCGTAGACTGGAAAAGAGAGATTCCTACGTTCGAGCCGAGTGGCATAGTTAGCAACAGGAGAAGTGTATGCTTCAAGGCTTCCATCGGTTCTCCAGAGCAGGACAAAGGCTTGGGAGCCAACCATCCATCTTGACGAAGGATTGACGGCCCAAACAATCCACGAAGAGTCATCAACACCGGAGCAGTGGAAGGCAACGTCAATTCTGCGAGTAGAAGGAAAGAAGTTCCAGTGGAGGGAGCAGCCAAGGGCATAGAGATCGTTGCAGGACGAGAAAGTTTCGCCGTTGAGGAAGTCGTGGTCAGAGCAAGAAGGAGATTGAGGGAGAGAGATGGAGAAGAGGAGAGAGGAAGCAGAGGGCAGCGACGATGAGGTTTTCGAATTTGGTGAGAGCCATTGCAATAGTTTGAATTGATGGACAGTGGTTGGTCCAGGTTCAATTTATAGAAACTAGCAGTGACATATAGAACTAGCAGTGTCGGATTCGGATTCGGAATCCGTATCGAACTGCTATTACACACACCGGTTTATTCCATGCGCCGTCCCTGAAAAAAATTAAGAGTTTCATTTGGACCCCGCTTTTAGAAACATACTTATATAACTTTTGCACGGAACAGACAAAACTTTGGGGTTGTGCGAAGTGGTAAGCACGCGTTGGGGGGAGGAAGCTGCTTTGTTCGAGTCCGAGTGGCCTCTAATCCAACTTGGTTTTTTCCTAATTTCCATTTTTTAATCTTTTTCAGTTTTTCTTTCACATTTTCCTTATTTTTTATTTACCATGAATCTTTTAGTTTTTATTTTATTTTTACAGTTTTATTTTTATTTAATTTTTATATTTTATATTTTATTTTCATTTTTCTAATATTTTTCTAGTTTCTCTCTTTCTTTTCCATTGATTTCCATTGATTTCTAGTTTTGTTTGTAGTTTCTTTTTTAGTTTTATTTATTTTTTTTGCTCTTTAATTTATATACTTTTTTCTTCTTATTTCTATATCATTTTTAACTACTTATATTTTTGTTATTTTAAAAAATTTATCGATTTTTTCATTTTTTTTGTTTCAAAATTTCCAAGTAACAAAAGAATAAACAAATAGTTGAGCTAAAAGAACGAACAATAACTCATAAAAGAACAGATAGTTACTTAATAAGAACAAATCAATACTCAAAAAATAACAATAAATTTTTCCTAACAAACAAATAAATATGTTCATTTGATGGTATCAATCTATTCTTTTAATGTTATCAATATGTTTTTTTAATGTTATCTATTTGTTCTTTTAATATTATCAACATGTTCTTTTAATACTATTAATCTGTTCTTTTAATGTTAACTTTTTGTTATTTTAATGTTATTGATCTGTTCTTTCAATATTATTAATATGTCATTTAAAGTTATTAATCTGTTCATTTAATGTTACTAATCTATTCTTTTAATGTTATCATTTTTTTTCAATATGTTCATTTAATGTTATCAATCTTTTTTTTAATGTTATCTATTTGTTGTTCTTTTCTAAATGTTCATTTTAATGTTATTAATCTATTTTTCAATGTTATCAATTTGATCTTTTGAAGTTATCAACTTGTTCTTTCAATTTTATCAATCTGTTCTTTTAATGGTAGTGAATTTGTTCTTTATGCATTGTTATGGTCTAGATCTCAAAAACAACAAGAATAAGGAATAAAACTAGGAAAAAGACATAAAAATTTAACTAAAAAATAAAAATAATATGAATAAACAAAAAAATCCAAAAAAGAAAAAAAGGAAGAAAATGGAGAAAATTGATAAAAAAAAAGGAAAAAATGAACAGGAAAAAGGAAAAAAACACAAAGATAAAGTGAAGTAAAAAAAATGAAGCCAACAAACGAAAAAAAGTTAAAAAAAAAAAAAGCTAAGAAGAGAAATGAGGGGAAAAAAGAAGGAGCTAGAAGCCAATAGGAGAAAGGAAAAAAAAATAAAGAAAAGAAATGAAAAAAAAATGAAGCAAATGGTGGATCCGGGGAATGGAACCAATGTATAATACTCCTTCCGTCTTAATTTAGATGAAACGTATTCCTTTTTGGGATATCTAAAAAATGTTGAAACGTTTCCTCTTTTAGAAATTTTAAACAATTAATTTACTCTCTTACTCCCATTTAAACTATCACTACACAAAACCCAATAAAAAATCTTTTTTTAATATTCACTTAATCTCTCACTGCACAAAACCAAAAAAAAAATCTTTTCTTTTTTAATCATTATTTAAACTCTCACTACACAAAACTCAAAAAAAATAATTTTAGTTCCATGGGTAAAATTGGAAAAAATAACACAAATTACATACACCTTAAACTCCGTGCCGAGAGAAACGTTTCAATTAAAATGGGATGGAGGGAGTATATTATATTCATCTTACAATACCCAAATCAACTCGTCTCAGAATACTTTTCATCTAAATAGTGTACTGATATGTATATATTTATCTGACACATGACCTAGCGGATACACGCACCAAGTGCACGTAAGATTTAGCCTTTACGCAAAGTCAGAGACTAAATGCTACCGGTTTTGTTTTCTCATTTTTTTTTCAAAATAATTATTTTTTAAATCTTACATTTAATTAAAAAATAATAATGCTTTATTTAAAGACATTTTTATAGGAAATTTATTTTTAAAAATATTTTCTTTTATATTTTAAGGAATTAAATTAATTACCACTTTTTATTTTTAACATCAAAATAATTTCACCTAGTTGAATTTGAAGAAGTGATAAATACCAAGTGTAAAACTTGTTTGTAGGAAAATATAAATTGTTGTCTTAATTTTTTTTTTGAAATTTTTTGATATTTTAAGGAAAAAGGGGCAAATACCCTAAACTTTTCGAGTCATCGTATTTCAGCCACTATTGTTTTCCACGATTAAATCCCTCATTAATATTTTATTTCTAGGCATGTAACTTATTAATGTTTACAAATGTGACAAATTGGCCACTCGGTAAACAAACGAATTAAAGATTCTGGTATGTCGAGGAATATTCTATGTGTTTCATAGATGGTGTGGCAATGTTGATCAAAACGATAGCAAATGTTGGCAAAACGCAATTTGACCTATTGAAGGAAGTGAATTTAAAGGAGAAGGGATTCAATTGGAGTGGGAGAGGAAAATTGGGAACTTGGGTTTGGGCTAGAATTTTTGCTACTGGAATGGATTTTGCAATCAGAAGAAGGGAGAGCTTAATTTAGCTATCGTAAAAAAGGATGGATGCATCAAAAAGTGAAACAACAATGGAGATGCAGCAATTGATTGAGGAGAACATGTCCCTGCTTGAGGATATAAAGTCATAGAAATTTTGCAATCTGCAACTATTAGATATGCTAGGTGAAGACAGAGAAAAGATTGACAAATTGAAAGCTGAAGTCGGGATGTTGGAGGATGAAAATGCTTCTTTAAAGGTACAGTTCTTAGAGGTTGAAGAAGACATGGCTAAGGAGAGAAAAAAGGAGTGTAAGTGTTAGGGTTTAGTTGGAGAGTTTGAAGGTGTTGCTGGCTTTATGTAGTGTGTGGTTTTAGTGTTGTTGTTGTTGCCATTATGTGCTATGTGTTTTTAGTGTGTTAGAACTCCTGCTTTTGGTACCATGTAATGCAATATGTTGTGGAATGTTGATTTATTTGTCAGAAATCTGGTTTCCTTCAAATGTATAAGCATCATTGGCAATTGATCGAGTAGGTTCAAATTAGTATAAGCTGAACATGTTAATTGTTTTATCAAGTTGTTAACAAAATGTACCCAGATATCACAAAATGCAGTTCTCCACATTAAAACCTTTGTTTATACACAACCATGTACTTTCGAATATATATCATCTGTTCTAAAAACTCCTAAGTGACCCATATATTTTGTTCTACCGAGGAGGGATTTTTTGAAGTCCTGATGGCCTCGGCATCTTCATCCTTCTAAATTTAGCACCAACATGTAAGAACATGTTGTTGTTTGAAGGGTCTGGCAAAGTCACCATTGACATCACACTTCCTGTTATCCCCCAGATTCAATCTTGACACATCAGGGTTACTGCTTATGCCACCATGTTCTTCAATATGAGCAATGACCTTGGACTCTGGTTTTTCAATAAACAACAAAACAAAATAGGCTACCGATAGGGTCTTTCAGAATATACTACCTTGACCCTTTTACTATCATTTTTCTTGTAAAAGACATTTTTATGAGATTGAGCAGCATACCTCACTACTAAGTAACGACCCAAGTCTAGAACTGGTCAATGAAACACCTGCTCACACCACATGGGCTATCTTTCGGAAAAAAGTAAGTGCTAGGTGCTTGTGTTTTAAAACTTAAGCCTATATATCCATATAAGGATTTCCACATTTCTCCCATGTGGGATATGGGGGAGTTACAAACTCCCCTTATTATGTACCCAATGTCCGTGTATGGATATATCAGATTACTTGATCCCCTATACCAATAACCTTTCTAATTGGATTACATGGCCCCTAGCTAAGTAACCTTTTTAATCCAGGATCAGCCCCAGCAGACGATACATGTGCATGCCCAATATGCCACATCATTGCAGTCCTGGGTCAGCTTAGTTATGGACTTGGGTCATTACTGATAGCATCAAAGCCAACTCGGGGTTATGATTGTGTAGCATAGTGGGTGTAGGTATGCATCATCTACCAGGGCTGATCTTGGATTAGAGAGGTTACTGATCTAAGGGACCAAGTAATCCGACTGACGCCAACGATAACGTTGAGTACATAAGGGGGAAAGGGAAGTTTGTAACACCCCCATATCCCACATGGGTGAAATGTGGGAAGTCTTATGTGGATATATAGGCTCAAGTTCCCGAGCATAAGTAGCTAGTGTTTATCTTTTTCCAAATAATAGCCTATATGGTGTAGGCAGGTGTTCTGTTGGCCAGTTCTAGGTTTGAGTCATTACAACTAAGTCTTTGAACTCCATATTATCATTGAATTACATACTAACCTCAAATTCCATAATCTCATATGAAGGATTATAGATAAAGTATCTACTTCTCCTAAACCTCAATCTCTCTACATTCATATCTTTATCTGAATCTCTATCAGATTCAACACTGCTTGCACATGAAGATTCAATATAATCATCGTCATCCCTTTTACTATCTGTCCCAGATCTAGACAAACCTTTAGATTCAATTTCACTTTCCTCTTCATCTCCCTATAAGTAATCCGCCTTATCATCATCACTGGAAGATTCCCCCACTTCAACGCCACTATATGCCAAGCTCTATTGGGTTTGAAAATGCCTAACACACTTCCTAGCTTGCCTTAACTTTCATAATAACAAACAAATGTCCATTATCATCCACACAAGTAGCAATATCATCTTGGTTTGCATTAGACACGCATTTGATTAACTTTTCTTTTGGTTGCTTTTTGGACTTCTCTTTACTGCCCACACCCCCTCTGATGTACCTCCCTTAGAAACACCTTCATCAATTTCACCAACCCCGCCTTCTTTATTTACTCCATATGCGCTCCACCCACCAGGCCCACTAGCCAAATTGTTAACTATTTTAGATGTACTACCTCACTAGCCACATCATCCCCTACATTATTCTCCTTCTTGGACCCCCTCCTAAAAATGTTCAATATAAGGGATAACACAATCCATTTTCATAGTTCGCTTTAAAAATTCAACTGCATTAGCCTCATCATACATCATATTCAGAACCTTTCATTTTCTCAACAAACCTCAGTTCAACTGGTACCAGATCCGAGCTATATTGCTCAACTTTAGTTTCTCAATCAACTTCTGAACATGTTCATACCTTGTAAAGTACTCCCAAATTAGCATACTTTTTTTCCCCCACTAACATTCCTGAATGGCCTATCTTCAAACCTCATACTGTGATGGATTGAAAAGCAAATTTCAAAACTTCTAGGATTCGTTCTCAATCTACAATTTCAGACAACAAACAAACGCTTTTTTAGATGATGGGCAAACTTTATGAACCATGCACATACTTTACTTTGACATATCCATACAAAACTTCCCTATTTTCCAATAAATTAAAACAAAAAAAAAGCCCTAGAAAAAATTGACAAAAAACCTACACAGAAATCAGTTGTCTGGTTCACCTCAAACCGTTCATCCTTCACCGATACTCTGCTAACAAACACTGAAATTCTTATATCTGGAAACTCTTTCTCATCATTCTTACTTATATTTCTTTCTCTTCCTTGTCATTCTCACTCTAATTTCTCACATTTTCTCATCCTTCTCACTCTAATGCCTCAAAATGTCTTCCTGCCCTTTTGTGCCTAACTGGAGACTTGACCATAAATACGCCATGTCACCTACCATGTTGTTTCGCCACATCGATTAGAAATGACAGCTATTCGTCCGACATGTCAACCATAATGGGGGTGGCCAAAACACGCCAAAAGATAACGTTAAGGATGGATTTAACTGTACAAAAACAATAGTAGTCAAAGTACGCTGACATGAAAAGTTGAGGGGCTTATTTGCCCTTTTTCCCTTTTTCTATTATCCAATTATATCTGCATGGTGTCTAGCTTTATATAAAGTCAAGAAAACATGCGGAGTATTATAATTAGACACTTGGATACCACAATCATGTAAATTATACATACTTTTAACAGATTTAAACACTTAACTTATTATACTAGATATTTAACCACCATAATCAGACATTTGGACATTTCAATCCAACACTTGGAACACCATATTCAAACAGGTAGACTACACACTTTCTTATTAGATTTAGACATTTAACATATTATACTGGATATCCAACCACCACATTTAGACATTTGGACACTAAAAAAATAAAAAAGATGGAGTTAGACACCTTATGCCTAGAATAAAAATTAGTGATCTAATATCAATTTTTACATATGAGATGTCTAATTCTATGAATAAAATGTCCAATTATATGTACATGGTGTTTAGTTTTATATAAAATGTATTTAAGTTCATCTGCATGCAGATAAGACACGACCATGTAGGAAGCTATAAAAATGTGACTTGATTTTCCAATTAAATATCCTTTAAAATAACATTATTATACTCCCAATTAAATGTAAAATTTGAATAATCAAAGTATTTCATCCTTACCACTAGAAAAACTACTTGCAAACATTCAAATATTAAAACAGACACTCAAACACCAAACGCAGACACTAGCAACTCAGTTTTAAACACTCTAAGGTAAATACTATTAACCTACAATTAGATACTAACAGTGTTGATTTGTCAGTTGGTGGTGGACAATATCATATCTCCATTCAATGAGATGCAAAGGCAAGATAGGATTACGAGAATTAAAATTTTTGTTGGGCTTGGACTGATTAATTAATATGTAAAAGTAGTGCATTCATGTTAATTAACCGTCAGTTATATTTTAGAAATCGACAGCTATTCCCTAAATACCTAGCATTGCTATTTAACTAACAGTTAACGGTCAAAATATCATGGACAAAAAATAAACCTTGATGAAATGGGTTTATGATCAATTACGACTCTTGCTAAATAGGGTTTGTTAATTTGACTGGTCAAATTTAGTGTCTCAATTTCAAAATCCTTTTACACCAATTCAATCAATTTAGAAAAATATAATTGTGGAATATGAGTTATTGCATACAATGGGGAGGATGAATAAAATGGGAGGGCTAAAGGCCTACAAGGCAATTGGACATTAAAAAGGCATATGATAGGTTGAGCTAGTATTTTGTTGAAAAAGTGCTTCGATCAATGTGCTTTCTGGATCATTAGGTCTACTTGATTATGCAGTGTATCTCTGCAGTTTCATATTTAGTTCTGATCAACAGCTGTAGTACGGACTAGTTTTTGCCAGAAATAAGTCTTAGGCAAGGTGACCCTTTCTCTCCATATATATTTATTTTGTGTGTTGTAGCTTTTTCAAGCTATCTAAATGAAGGATTAAGCAAACTGAAAGCCTTCAAGCTAACTTGACCGAACCATCAATCAACCAGTTTTTCTTTGCTAATGATTACCTTATTTTTTTCTGGCCTTATTTGACTTATAATATGGCTAATCTTGCAAGTCCACCCAAGGAATAGATATTTTATTGTTTATGAAAAATAAAAGAAATTAGTTCAAATTTTAAGGGAGTAAAATTAACTAAAATTAAATTAAAATTAAACTAAACCAATGGCTAGAGTAACAGACCGAAAAGAAAACATTAATGGTATAGCAAAGGCTTGAGTTTCACCAAGTTGAAGGTCTTTCAATTAATTATTTGGGTAGATTTGTAGTTGTCAACAATCACTCCTAGTATTACAACTCTCTCTAGCAATTACAATGCATTTAATTAACATATGATTATCTCTCGATCTCTCCCATAATTAATCAAACTCATTAAGTTCAGGTTTCCAAATTAACAAATCATGAGATTTGATACTATCCACCTATGTGTAAGTCTACCTCATAACATTGTTAATGTTTCTAATGAATTCTGCCGTTAAGGAGAGTATGAAACAAATTGAGAAGTGCAAAATTAAGGGAGCGAATAATGAGGAGATACCTAAATAGAAATGGTTACCATACAAAAATCTACCCATATCATTGAAAATCCCTAAACCCATGAATCCTAGACCCATGATTTCATATTTCCTAATTCTGAAATTGGTGCGATTTTGCTCCCATATTCCCTCATTCCTAGGCCCAAGAGAACACGAAAGGGAGCTCAAATAGGACCAGCATTCACGAAGGGTGATGGAGGCGACGATTTTGCAATAAGAAGGGCAAGTTTGTTTCGGCATTCCACCATAGAGACACGAAATCTATCTAGATTTTCACAATTCATCCACCGTTGAGAGGGAGATGATGGTGTGAAGGAGGAACGAAAGCGTTTGAAGGCAAAAAAGGTGAACAACGGTGGTTCAAATGACGATTCGACGAAGAAACAGAAGGTTTGTATGATTTTGGATTTTTTTTAAATAACATAAATATGTATATGGTATATGTATTTTTCTGGGTTTTTAATGTATGCTTCTAGTTTGCAAAGAACACAGATATTTATTTATGTTTCTGGATTTTATTTGTACAATTCTAGTTTGTAAGACACACACACACACACACACACACATATCTGTGTGTGTGTGTATGATTCTAAGTTTTATTTGTATGATTTTGGTTTACAAACAAAACACATATATGTATATATGTTCCTGAGTTTTATTTGTATGATTCTGGATTTTATTTGTATGTTTTTGGGTTTTGTTTGTATGCTTTTAGATATTATTTGTATACTTATGGTTTTGTAACACACACACACACACACACACACACACACATACATATATATGTATATATGTCATAGTCTTGGAATCGGAAACCTTATTGCAGTCTTGGATTTGGATTCCGAATCCTTATCGAGCTGCTATCTACGCAAGCTAGGGACTAAATGTATCAATTATATTTTCTTTTTTTAAAAAAAAATTTTTTTTTTTTAGATCTTACATTTAATTAAAAAAATGATCATGCTTTATTTATAGACAATTTTATAAGAAACTTCTTTCTAAGAATATTTTCTTTTATACTTTAAGGAATTAAATCAATTACCACTTTTTATTTTTAATGTCAAAATAATTTCATCCAGCTTAATACAAAGAAGTGATAAATACCAAATGCAAAGCTTGTTTGAATAAAAATATAAAATTGTTGTCTATTTTTTTATTTGAAATATGTTTGTTTTTATTTTAAGGGAAAAGAGCAAATAAGCCCCTAAGCATTTCAGCTCAGCGTACTTTGGCCACTATTGTTTTTTTACGGTTAAATCTCTCATTAATATTTTATTTTTGGGCATGTAACTTATTAACGTTTACAAATTTGACAATTTGGCCACTCGACAAACAAATGGACCGAAGATTCTGGTATGTCGATGAATATTCTATTCTACTGAGGAGGGATTTTTTGAAGTCTTGATAGCCCTGGCATATTCATCCTCCAAATTTGGCACTAGCATATAAGAACTTGTTGTTGTTTGAAGGGTTTGGCAAAGTCATTATTGACATCACGCTTCCTTCTATCCCTAAATTCAATCCTATCACATCAAGGTTGCTACTTGTGCCACCATGTTCTACAATATAAGCAATGACCTTGGATTATGGTATTTCAGGAAAAAACAAAACAAGTACCAATAGGGTCTTTTAGAACATACTACCTGGATCTTTTTACTTTCATTTTTCTTTTAAAAGACATTTCTATGAGATTAAGCTACGTACCTTGCTATTGAGTCTTTGAACTCCACATTACCATTGAATTGCATACCAACCTCAAATTCTGTAATCTTATTTGAAGGATTAAAGACAAGGCATCTGCTTTTCCTAAACCTTAATTTTTCTACATTCACATCTTCATTTGAATCTTTTACACTGCCTGCATTTGAAGATTCAATATAATCAATGTCATCCCGTTTTTTATCTGTCCCAGATCTAGACAAACCTTTAGATTAAATTTCACTTTCCTCTTCATCTCCCTATAAGTAATCCTCCTCAACACCATCACTAGAAGATTCCCCCACTTTAGCCCCACCTTATGCCAAGCTCTCTTGGTTTTCAAAATGCTTAAGACTTTCCCTAGCTTGTCTTAACTCTTCATCATACTTAGACAAATATCCAATATCATCTAGACAAGTAGCCACATCATCCTGGTCTGCATTTGACACACTTTTAACTGGCCTTTCTTTTAGTTACTTGTTGGACTTTCCTTTACTGCCCACACCATCTTCTGATGTACCTCTCCTAGAAAAACCCTCATTGGTTTCACCAACCCCCCATTCTTTATTTACTCATGTGCTCCAACCACCAGGCCCACTAGCAACTTGTTAACTACTTTAGATGTACTACCCCCACTAGCCACATCATCCCCTACATTATTCTCCTTCTTGGACCCCTTCCTAAAAATGTTCAATATAAGGGAAAACACAATTCATTTTCATAGTTTGCTCTAAAAATTCAACTGCATTAGCCTTATTAAACATCATCTTCAAAACCTTTCATTTTCTCAACAAACTCGAGTTCAACTGGTACCAGATCCGAGCTACATTGCTCAACTTCAGTCTCTCAATCAATTTCAGAACATGTTCATACCTTGTAAAGTACTCCCAAATTATCATACTCTTGTTTTCCCCACTAACATACCGAAATTGCCTATCTTCAAACCTCCCACTGTGATGGATTGAAAAGAAAATTTCAAAACTTCTATGTGCATGGTGTTTCGTTTTATATAAAATTAAAAGCAGACACTCAAACACTAAACGAAGATAACTACCAACTTAGTTTTAGACACTCTAAAGAAGACACTATTAACCTATAGTTGGACCCTACATTGTTAATTTGTCCATTGGTGGCGGATGACCACTCTGGCGGATAGTATCATATCTCCGTTCAATAAAAAGCAAAGGCAAGAGAGGATTACAGGAATTAAAATTTTTGTTGGGCTATGAACTGATTAATTAATATGCAAAAGTGGTGTACTTATGTTAACTAACTGTCTGCTATATAATGCCTGTTGGCATCTTCGCTAAATGACATGGTGAGCCTAGAAGGGACTTTTGGTGAAGGGAGAGCGTTTGAAAAAGAAATTTGTTGGGAGGGACTACCTGAAACACTCAAAGAACAAGGATTAGGAGGCCCCCCTGGAGTGTCTTTCCAGGGGAGGAACCTCCGACGCCCAAGTTAGTATTTAGCCAGATGAAGAATGATCAGTAGAGAGTAGGGAATGCCTTTTTGTCTTTCTCCCGTCCTTTTTTCTTACCAAGGTTGTTTCCCAAGTATTTATAGGGATTTTTTAGGAAAAACCTACTTGACATCGCCCACTCAGATCATGACACGTGTTCGGTTGGATTCTGTTCGTACCTTCAGAAATGGGGACCTCCAGCCGGCCATAGGCCATCTCGGCCAGAAGTCAGGGCCACGGGAGGTCTATGCGTCAGGACGTGTATGAGGGCAGCGTGCCAGAGCGTGTGCGTGTGCGAGGGCGACATGTCAGAGGCTCCTTAACCATTTTTGTCGTATTCTTGAGGCCTTTCGGTGAAAGAGACCCCTTCGGGATGGGAGGGCTTATTGCCGAGGTTGCTCCAATTATTCACAAGTCCCCTCAGCACAGAGGACCCCTTTCGGAGGATGTTCTCTTCTGCCGAGGATGGTGAGTCTATCTCTCCCAAAGTTGGTCAGGTCACCTTACCGAAGGTGGTAGAGCACTGTATTCCTAAGGCTAATATTATCATTCCCTGAAGATGATGGTGGATCACCGAGGTTAAGGTGTCAGGGGGTCAGATCCTGTCTTACAAGGTTGGTGCTGGTATTTCTAGAGGGTGATGCTCACCTTTTCCGAGGGTGGTGCTTTGCCAGAGCTTAGGGTTCTGAAGGGTAATAACCCTTCAGCCATCACAATATTTCATAAATTGATAGCGATTCCCTAAATACCTAACAGTTAGTAGTCAAAATATCCTGGACCAAAAAATAAACCTTGGTGAAATGGATTTATGATCATAAATTACGAGTCTTGCTAAATAGGGTTTATTAATTTGGTAGGCTAGATTTAGTGTCCCAATTTAAAATCCTTTTCTACCAGCTCAGTCAATTCAGAATAATATAGTTATGGCATATGATTTATTGCATGCAATGAGGAGGATGAATAAAATGGGATGGCCTAAGGCCTACAAGGCAATTGGACATTAAAAGGTATATGACCAGTTGAGTTGGTATTTTATTGAAAAAGTGCTTTGATCAATGGGCTTTTTGGATCATTAGGTTTGTTTGATTATGCGGTGTATCTCTACAGTTTCATATTTTGTTCTTGTCAATAGCTTCAATACGGATTGGTTTTCACCAAAAATAGGTCATAGGCAAGGTGATCATTTCTCTACATATATATTTATTTTGTGTGCACCAACTTTTTCAAGCTATCTAGATCATCAAAGAAAGATTAAATAGACTGAAGGTCTTCAAGCTAACTTTATCGAACCATCAATCAACCATATTTTGTTTGTGGATGATTGCCTTATTTTTTTTTGGCCTACTTTGACTTATGATATAGCTAATCCTGCAAGTGCACATGGTCAGTTATAGTAAGTTTTAATTCTTAGGACAAATCAAAGTATCAAACCCACAAGGAATAGATATTTTATTATTTATGAAAAGTAAAAAAATTAGTTCAAATTTTAAGGAAGTAAAATTAACTAAAATTAAATTAAGATTAAACTAAACTAACGACGAGAATAACAAATTGGGAAGAAAACAATTATGGGATAGCTAAGGCTTGAGTTTTACGTAACTCAAGATCTTTCAATTAATTGTATAGGTATATTACAACTCTCTCTTAAGCAGTTGCAACATGTTCGATTAACCTACGATTATCTCTCCATCTCTCACATAATTAATCAAACTCATTAAGTTCAGGTTGCCAAATTAACAAATCACAGTAAATAGGTATATCTGTATCCTAATTATTGCAACTCTATTTTCTTAGTGCATGAATCAAATTTCACCTCTTAGTCATTCATTCAAATCCCTCATATAAATTATCTATGGTGATCAAATATAGATAATACTTATTGTTGCAAAGGAAATAAACTAAAACACAATCCAAATAAATTAACTGAAATAATTCAATTAAGATACATCCTTAACATTAGTATAGAAATTTAGCCTTCATGCTACATTTAACAAGAAAATCCAATCATCCCAAGACAAAGTAACAAGTCATGACCAAAGAATATCCAATTCCAACTTGAAAATAAAGAAAATAAAGTAGAAAGAAAGGAAGAACAAGTTTTATCCCTTTTTGTTGGGAAAAAAAATTCTCCGATTACCCATCATGCCCAGTGGAATAACAAATATAATCAAACAAACACACATGAATTTAATGTGATTCGGCTCTTAACTAGCCTACATCCACGGATGAGAGAAATTCACTCGAACAAAATATAGAGATTACAGCAGAGGTATGCTTTTAATGCTCACGTTGGCATATGAATCCGTTATACACCACTGATAACCACAATATTTTGCCCTCATACAATTAGAAGATATGAGAAATCGCACAAGAATTCTCGTTCTAGTCCCCTCCGACCTCCGGACCTTTCCGCGCTCTTGAAACTCTTACATCTTGCCTCTTCACCATATTAGTTTTTCTCTCATGCTAAAACCCCAACACAATAAGCCTTTTTTATAGGCCACACATAAACTCAAACCATAGCAAAATAGGAAAACTAAATCCTAAATAAATAAGAAAACTAATGTCAAATCCTAAACAAAATTGAAATCTTTAACCTCTTTGAATTTGAGCCAATAAATCCAGTAATCTCCACATTGGCTCAAAATTTTCCCCATGAACAGGAATATCATAAACACACGATCATGATCATAGACACGAACATAACAATGAACAATATGAACATGACTACAAATGACAAATACCACCAAGACATGAACACAACAACGATCGGGAATGACCATAAACATCAACATCACGAGCATCAATACCCACGAACAAAATCTTCAAACATGTATTGAGCCATCGGTACTACACTGCAACTGTAATGACCCAACTCAATTTAGTTTATTTGATTATTTTTGGTGTTTAGGTTAAGGCGCAAGAGAGAAAAAAAAAAAGAGCAAGGGAATTAAACAAAAAAAGGGTTACAGCATAAAACCAAAAGAATAGGGGAAAGAAATATGGAACGAAGAAGACGTGTTGGGGAGGTTTTGGCTGGGCATCGTTGAAATCACAGCGCAGCAGAAGGTTGCAACGAAGAAGATGATGAATCGTATTCCTGTGTAAAAATTGGGATAACTACAATCAAGTTAGGAACGAGTTTATCGACACCCTATAGTATAAAATATTACAAATTGGTCACTGGAAGTAGAATACTGAACGTTATAATCGAGTTAATCACAGTATCAGTCCCTAAGGCTTCTAACACTACTTCAGTGAATTCTTAGGTTCCAGAAGCGTTCATTTGGGTCACCATCAACAAGTAATTTTGGTTTATTCCTTGAATTGATTACGTTTTGACATAAACTTTAACATAATTATTTTAGGTGGCTAAAGAATTATTTTAAGAGTTGGAAAGTTGCATTTTGAGGTAAGTGGCTACTACTTTTTCAAAAATTAAATTGTTTTGATGTTATTGATGCCCTTCAGCATCTTCGTCTTGTGACATGGTGAATTCCGAGGGAGCTTCCGAGGAGGGAGAACGTCTGACGGAGAGGTTCCCCAGGTGGGAAAGTACCTGAAAAACTCCGAAAAAAGGGTTAGGATATCCCCGGGATGACTTTCCGGGGAGGAGCCTCCGACGCCCAAGTTAGTGTCCTGATAGTGAGTGAAGTAGTAACACTTAAATGGATATGGGGTCTGGCTTGTATATGTTTTCTGTTGTGCGAGAGTGCCGATGGCGAGAGAGCTCTCTTGCTAAGTCCTGTTTCCCAGTATTTATAGAAGTACCTAGCCCGTTTGGATCCTGACACGTGTTCGGTCGGATTCTTTCTGTGCTTTTTAGGCGTAGGGAACAGGTAGCCGTTTGTAGGCTCCTAGTTTTGTGGCTGAGATGGGACTTGGATGATGCCAGGGTGTCAGGCCGCCGTTTCAGGCAGCGTGTGGGCGACCTGTCAGAGGCTCCTTAAATGCTTATTAAATGCTCATGCCGTACTCCCGAGGTCCTTTGGGCGAGGTCATCCTTTGGTACGGACGCCTTTCTTCGGGAATCACGTTGGTGGCTCGGGGAGTTCTCTAGCTCGGGAGTTCCGCCTTCGGGGAGAATCTCTCCTGCTTTCAGTAGCTGGTTCTTTTCTCCCGAAGGCGATATGTTCGGTTCCCCGAGAGAGTCAACGACACATTTAGATAACCTGGCGTTTCAGCCGAAGTGCTTACTTCGTCATGCTCGATCTCGCTTCTGCCGAGGTCTGTGGCAATGCTTCTTTCCGAGCTACGTCAGGCTCCCCGGTCAAACCTTCGGGGGAATTGATGCTGGGGGAGGCGATAGCCTTTTGGCTATCACAGGCCCCCCTCGAAAAAAGCCGAAGTGGAGACTTCGGTTTGTTTGCTTCCTGAGGGCCCCTCTTTGGGCCTGGAGTGCAGAACTTGCTCTGAAGACAGACCTTCCGTCGAAAGACGTAGGCTCTTCTTCCAAAGCCCGTCTGTTGGTGTCTTCGAAGTAATCTGCTTTCCAGCTTTTTTAGGCCTTCCTCGAAGAGGCCGAAGTGCAGACTTCGGTTTGCTGCCTTTCGCAGGGTGCTTCTCGGGAGTTTCTAGGGAGTGCACTCTGTGCCGAAGATACACCTTTTTGTCCGAAGATACGGACTGTTCGGCCATAGCCCGTCTTTTGGTGTCCTCGAGGTAACCTACTTCTTTATTTTTGTAGGTTAGTGAACCGTCGCGTCTCGTAACCAGACGTGTCAGTCTGGAGCGGCGCGACGTCTGTCAGAGGGCGTGTTCCTCTTTTGGTGCGATGGTTGACACGTGTCGGCTTTTTGTTGGCTGGGGTTGCATCGGTTACAGCGGGCGCGCCTTTTTAGGTGCAGAAGGGCATTTATGGCGGCGTTTCACCTTCGCAGAGTACTTATGACGCCGGTTCGCCTACCCCCCTCGGCCTATATATATGCTCATTTCGTCATTTGTTTCTTTTGCTTTTGCTTTTGCTCTGGTTTTCCTTCTGCTCTCTTCTACCTTTCGCGGCGGTTCTTTCACCTGAGCTTTTTTTCCGGTCATCTTTCACGACGGCGTCTTCACACCCAGATTTCGGCAAAAGATTTGGTGGGTTTTGATTTCTAGAACTCTTTATTTTTCAAAGTTTTTCCCGAAGTCCGTTTTTGCCTTTTTCCGAACTTGTTTTCCAGCCAAAAAATGCCTATTCCTGAGAGTTGGCAGCCTCTTCTTTCTCACCCTTGTTGCACTACTCCTGCAAAATTAGCAAAGTGGAGGAAAAAAATTTTCCTTCCCTCGTATGCTGTTACGAGGTTGCCCCGTCCTGACCACTATAGCTTTTCAAACCATAGTAACGAGATCACCGTTTTCCGAGCTCAGCTGAAAGCCGGACTTCGGTTCCCCCCTCCGAAGTTGATTTGCGACTTTTGCCAATTTCATGGCATTGCCGTAAATCAACTTCCTCCGAACTCGTACTGCTACTTCAACGCCTTCCTCTGTATGTGTGGTGTTTTCAAAATAGAACCCCACTTCGTCATTTTTATGCAGTACTACAAGCTCTACGTGGTCCCGAAGGGTGGCTTTTATTTCATGCTACCTCGGGGATCCGGGAGCAAAAAGTATATGTTCACCTTCGCCACCAAGGATAGCTGGCGAGGGTGGCAAAAAAAGTTTTTCTTTCTGAAGAGGGAGGAGGCCTGGTCGCATGTTCCGACCAAGTGGGCTCAGGGACGGTTAGAGGACGACGTTGTAGATCCGAGGATACTGCTGACTCCCGAGTTGGCTTCCATATTCGCGGATTTCGACGGTCACATCCGAGCCGTCGCCGACTGGGGTCACGAGGTCCCTTCGCGTCCTTTTTACCCCTTTCCCATCAATTGGAGGTTGATGACCGAGGAGGTCCTTCGGGAGCTCGGGGTGGTAAAGGAGCACAAGACGGACCTCGGGATGCCGGCTCCTGCCATCGCCGGGAAGGACTCCTGGCTAGTACAACTCCTTCGGGAGGAAGTTTCTTTCGAAACTTTTTATGAGAGTAAGTTACTTTCTAATCTCCTTGTTATAACTTCGTTCCGGACTCACACTGATGTCTTTCTTCCTTTTCAGAAATGGGCGAGGACACTGCTGCCTTCTACAAAGCCCTTTTCACCGGTCAGCCCGCGAAGGGTGAGCAGACGAAGAAAGCTGCCTCCCGAAGACGGAAGACGTCCGGGGCTGGGCCGTCTGTTTCCAAACGGGCGAAGAAGGATGTGCCCCCCCTCTTCCGGAAACTTCCGAAGAGGTGGCCGAGGAGCCCGAGGCTGCCAATGTGCCTCATCCCGAGGTTGCTGCTGAGGTCCCTCCTCAAAGTCCTACCCCGTCGCAGGCTCTTCTTGGCGCCGTGGTAGAGGCTCCTTCTGCCGAAGAGCGGCGCCGAAGAAAAGGCAAGGGGGTTTCTGCCGAAGAGGCTCGAGCTTCCGACGACGACGTCGTCGAGGTGCAAGCAGGTTTGTGTTTCTAACAAACTGTGGGGCTTCTCTTTTTGATGATCTTTGAGGTTTTCTTGCCCTGACCAATTTTCTGTTTTGTCGTGCAGAAGAGTCGCTCACTCCGGGTTGGGTAGCTGAGCATGCAAAGAGGAGAGCCCTTCGGGACGCCCGCATCCCGAAGGGAAAAGTCCCGAAGGAGCCTTTCTGGACGTTTACGGAGGACATGAATTTGTACTCCGGAGACTGCCAGCAAATGGCTACAGAGATCTCGAAAGGGGTCCTCACCGATGCCTCCTTCAAGGCCATTGCCGCGGCTCACCCGGGCGACGATTCTCTCGCCGCGAAGCTTTCCGAACACGCCGCTCAGGTACACTTTTCGTCTATCTTCCTCCTTTGAATTTTTTCTAAGTGTTTGGTTTTCTTTTTGTCTTAACGACCTCGCCTTTATCCTTTTGCAGCTTCTGGGGTACGCTGGCTTTCTTCGAGTTCGGGTGGCGAGGCGGACTGAGTTCCGAGCGAAGGCCCTAGAAGCCATAGAAAAAACAAAGGCCATGTGCTCGGAACTGGCTGTCAAGAACCTGTAGCTGGCCCAAGCTGCGGAGAAGGAAGTTGCCGCCCTTCGGGAGGAGTTCCAGAAAGAAAAAGATGAACTTTTGAGGGATTGCTCCCAGAAAATTTTTGACCTCGGCTCCCAAGTGGTGGAGCTGATCTCGGCAAATGAGGTGCATCAGAAAGAAAAGTCAGAAGTCGAAGGTCTTCTGGCGAAGGCGCTTGCTGAGAAGGCTGCGCTCCAAGCCGAGGTCAATGCTATGAAGAAAGAGCCCGAAAAGAAGAAAGTGAAGGAGCTGAAGAAGAAGATCTCAGATTTGAAGAAGGACTTCGAGGAGCTTGAGGTTGAGAAAGACAAGTCTGACCAGATGACCAAGGTTGGTTTTCAGGACGGATTCTGTCTTGTTCGCCACCAAGTCCTTCAGAGGTTTCCAGATCTGGATCTCTCTTTTCTGGCGGCCCTGGACATTCCCGAGGGACCTCGGTGGACCTGGTCTAAGATTGACCATCTGAACTTGCCTCCTTGTATTCCGGCGCCGAAGGTGGTGCAAAAGGACGTAGGAGCCGAAGACTCCCGGGACGCCGAGAAGCCTTAGTTTGTTCTAGGGTCATTGTCCTTTTTTCTCTTCTTTTTTGTACTTCTTCTTTTGGCTATCTTTTTTGTAAGCACATTTATCTCAATAAAGACCTTGAAAATTTGGCTAAGTCTTTTCCTGAGATTTTTTGTTTTCCTTTGTCCCAAACTTTATTCGTTCAAGAGACTTCGGAAGATTTTGTCTGCGCTTATCATGGTGACCTCTTTCGCGAAATCCTGACTTTGTTCAACTTATGCCCAAAAATTTTGGCTAAGTCTTTCGCCAGATTTTCTCTGTTGTCCCGAACACGTTTGCTCTAGAGACTTCAGAAAATAATACCTTCGCTTATTTTAGCCGGCCACCTTTGCGGAACTCGCACCACTCATGCTAAGAAACTTTTTGGCTAGGAAACTTTTTATACTTTAGAGAAAATTTTCCTTTCTTTGTACAGCACGGTCTTCTTTGCCGAGATTCTAAGCGTAAAATTTCCTCAAGGCGTCTGAATGCCACGTATTTTTTAATTCTACGCCTTCGGAATCGCCGAGCTTGTAGACCCCTTTTCGTACTTCGGCAAGAACCAGGTAAGGGCCTTCCCAGTTGGCGCGAAATACTTCGTGGGATGGCTTTCAAGGTGCGAATTCGTTCTTTCAGAGAACGAGGTCTCCTCTCTTTATTCCTTTTGGCCTTGCGCGCAAGTTTATGGCCGCGGCCACTCTTTGCTGAAAAGCTTTTCTTCTTAGTTCGGCTGTTTCTCTGTGTTCGCCGACGAGGTCGAGCTTGGTTCTCAGGCCGAGGTCATTTCCATTTTCATCAAAAACTTGCACTCGAATTGATGGTTGCATTACCTCGATTGGGATGATGGCCTCTGTACCGAAGGTGAGTGAAAAAGGCGTTTCCCCTGTGGCTCTTCGGGGTGTTGTTCGGTAGCTCCACAGTACACTCTGGAGTTCGCCTGGCCATTTCCCTTTTGCTTCCCCCAGCCTCTTTTTCAGACCATCTTTTATGGTCCTATTAGATACCTCTACTTGGCCATTGCTTTGAGGATGGGCTACTGGGGCGAAGTGCATCTTTATCCCGAGGTTGTTGACAAAGTCCTGGAACCCTTTGTCTGTAAACTGGGATCCATTATCGGCTACCAGTATCCTCGGCACGCCAAACCTGCATACAATGTTCTTCCATATGAACTTCTGCACTTCTTTAGCTGAGATAGTTGCTAATGGTTCTGCCTCGACCCATTTAGAGAAGTAGTCTACTGCGACCACGCAGAACTTCACGCCTCCGGGGGCTGTTGGGAGCGGCCCAATGAGGTCTATGCCCCAAACCGCGAAGGGCCAGGGATAGTCAGCCGAAGTCACCATTTCCGAGGGTGCCCTCTGGATTTTTGCGTGTTTTTGGCAGCTCTCACATTTTCGGACGAAATGTCGTGCATCCTTTCTTAGGGTAGGCCAAAAATATCCTTGGCGGAGTACCACTGCGGCGAGGGCGTCAATTCCAATATGTGAACCACAAGCGCCTTCGTGGACTTCTTCGAGGATCATTTCAGTATCCTCTTCGCCAACACACCTCTGTAAAGGATTTGCATATCCCTGCCGATATAGTTCTTCGCCTATTAGGAAGAATCGCCCAGAGCGTCTTCGCACTTTTGCGGCTTCAATGGGGTCTTCGGGGAGCGCGTTGTCCGCAAGATACCTCTTTATTGGATCTTTCCAGCCCTTTTCCGAAGTTACTATGCTCAGTACTTCAATGCTCGGGTGGTTTAGTACCTCGGTGTATGTTTTTGCCTTTGCCAAGCAATCTGCTTCGGTGTTTTCCCGACGAGGTACATTTTCGATGCGTATGGTGTCGAACTCTCGAATGAGCTTCGTCACCAGTTCGTGGTATTTTGCCAAAATTGGGTCTTTCGCGCCGTAGTCCCCTGCCGTTTGCCGAACTACCAGCTGGGAGTCACTGTGAGCCTTCAAGTTTCTTACTCCAATTTTTCTGGCCAGGCGCAACCCTGCTATCAGAGCTTCATACTCAGCCACATTATTGGTGGCGCTGAAGTTGAACTTGATGGCCTTTATCACCTCTAGACCTTCGGGTCCTCTGATGATTACTCCGGCTCCTTGGTGTTCGGAACCTGAGGCTCCATCCACATGCAGCGTCCATTCTGGCTCACCTTCGCCAAGATCCGGGTGGCTATCTTCAGTGGTAGGTACTTCGGTGATGAAGTCAGCTAGTGCTTGAGCTTTTATGGCTTTCCGAGGTTCATAAACAATGTCGTGTTCGCCGAGCTCTATACACCATTTGGAAAGCCTTCCCGAATGATCAACTCTTTTCATAACATCCCGTAGAGGCAGACTACTTCGGACGATGATGGGGTGAGCCTGAAAGTATGGCCGCAATCTTCTTCCTGCCAGCACCAAGGCATATATGGCTTTTTGGAGCAATGGGTACCTGACCTCGGCGCCGTGCAGGGATTTGCTTACGTAATAAACTGGCCATTGTCTCGGCCCTTCCTCTTTCACAAGGACCGAGCTCACTGCTTTTTCTGAAACAGCGAGGTACAGGATGAGGGGCTCTCCTTCAAGAGGTTGTCGCAGAGTAGGCAGTCGAGACAAATAGATTTTAAGTTCTTCCCAGGCTTTTTGGCAATCCTCATTCCGAGGATGGTCACCATCCCCGAGGTCATTTTCTCTTTTTGCTGCCTTAGTAAGGACTTTGAAGAATGCCCGACACCGATCTCCGTACCTGGAGATGAACCTGCTAAGAGAGGTTATCCTTCCAGTGAGTCTCTGCACGTCTTTCACTGTGACAGGAGTTCGGAATTCGAGCAGAGCCTTAATTTTTTCTGGGTTAGCATCAATGCCCCTTTCTGATACCATGTAGCCCAGAAATTTTCCCGAGGTCACGCCGAAGACGCATTTTTCGGGGTTAAGTCGAATTCCGAATATTCTGAGTTGCTAGAAGGTTTCCTCTAGGTCTGTGACATGGTCTTTAGGCATCTTACTTTTGACTATCATGTCATCAACATAGACTTCCACGTTCCTCCCTATTTGGTTATGAAAGACTTTGCTCATCAGCCTTTGGTAGGTGGCTCCTGCGTTTTTGAGCCCGAAGGGCATCCTAGTGTAACAATATGTTCCACCTTCGGTGATGAACGCAGTTTTTTCTTCATCTTCGGTATCCATCCTTATTTGATGATACCCACTGAAGGCGTCGAGGAAGCTTAGGAGCCCATATTAGGCAGTTGAGTCGACCAACTGGTCTATCGGTGGGAGAGGATAGGAATCTTTCGGGCAGGCATCGTTCAAGTTTCTGAAGTCGATGCACATCCGGAGCTTACTACTCCCTTCTTTTGTAGCAATGACCACATTGCTTAGCCATTCGGGGTACTTGACCTCCCTAATTACATTTGCGTCCATCAAGCGCTGTACTTCGGTTTTGACGAATTTACTTTTGTGGACCGAGATGCCTCGCTTCTTTTGCCGGACAGGTTTTGCTTCCGGACTTACTTTAAGGCTATGTTGTATTATGCGAGGGTCTACCCCTGGCATATCCTTTGGCGAGTAGGCGAACAGTCCTTTATTCATCAGTAGAAAGGATACAAGGTTTTTCTTGTCACCTTCGGCCAAATTTTTCCCTATTTGGGTATTTTGGCTGGGGACAAGTTCTACTTCTTCCGTTTCTCCTTCTGCAAGCTTTTCCGCCCCGCCCATTTTTGGTTCTTCGGTGGGTAGTGTCCCTCCTGCTAAGGTTTGTGCGAAGTTGGCTGCTGGGGCCTTTCGGGCTTTGACGAACACCTTTCTGAGCTCGGCTTGGTTGATGAAAATTTCGGCGTCTCCGTCCTTGGTGGCGAAGGTGACTGTTAAGTACTTCACATCTGGGCGAATGTGCAAATTCCCTTGTGTTTGCCTTCCAAGGATGGCGTTGTACGACGAAGGGACATCCATGACAATGAACCTCGTCATTGTGGAGGCAAAAATTTCTCCTTTTCCGCTGATCGAACTCCCTCTCATCATCAGGGGAAGGTCGATCCAGCCGAGGACGGGCAGCTCTGAGGGTCCTATTCCAAAGGTTGGTGAAGTAACAGGCTTGAGGTCGATGCTGGATATTCCCAAGCTTGGGAGCAGATGCGAGAATAGGACGTCGGCGTTTGATCCATCGTCAAGCAATACCCTTTTGACGTCCCAATTCCCTATTCTTGCCATGACCAACAATGGGTCGTCATGAGGGAAGATGACGGAGGAACCATCTCTTCGGGTGAGTTTTTTCGATGGGCTTTGGTACTCCATTGTTGCTATTTCCCTAGCTTTCCTCTTTCTCCCCGAGGATGGCAGTCCAGTGGTGATGGTTTGTATTACCCCCGCCGAAGGTGGGAGGTGCCTTTTTGGACTTCGGTTCCTCCTTCTGTCGGAGTCATACTCATCTTCATCAGCCTTTCCTTCCTCCTCTCTCCTTGCCTTCGGCGAAGGCATTCGCAGATAGCGCCGCAGTTGACCTTGCTTAATCAGCGACTCGATGTACTTCTTCAACTGGAAGCAGTCTTCGGTGTCGTGACCGTGGTCGCGATGAAACTGACAGAACTTCTTCATATTCTTTTTGTTGTCAGCGGTCATTGCCTTCGGTCGCTGAATCTGGGACCCCTGTTTCTCCATTGTCATGAGGATGTTGGTCCTTGTGGTGTTCAGGGGTGTAAAGTTCGGAGGAGGCTTCCTTCCCCTGAACCTCCGAGGTCGTCCTGTTTGCTCTGTCGTATACTTGGCTTGCTGGCTTGATCCTTCGGGACGGGAATGATCGTTCTTTGGCCCCTCCATTCTTAGCTCTTCGGCTGTCATATGCTGCTCGGCTCTTCGGAAAAATTCGCCGAGCGTGTCTGGGGGGTCTTTGGAAAACTCGTAAAATAGCTGCGAGTCCCTCCGAAGGCCCCGTATCATGGCGAGGATGCGTATTTCTGGCCGAAAGTCTGGAACACTTAGGGCCTCTCGGTTAAATCTTTCAACATAGTCACGGATGGTTTCCCCGTTCCTCTATGCTATGTCGAACATCTGCACCGGCATCTTCGCCGTAGGACGACTTCCAATAAACTGCCGGGACAACTTCCCACAGACAGCGCCAAATGATGCCCTTCAGCATCTTCGTCTTACGACATGGTGAATTTCGAGGGAGCTTGCGAGGAGGGAGAACGTCTGACGGAGAGGTTCCCCAGGTGGGAAAGTACCTGAAATACTTCGAAAAAAGGGTTAGGAGGTACCCGGGATGACTTTCCGGGGAGGAGCCTCCGACGCCCAAGTTAGTGTCCTGATAGTGAGTGAAGTAGTAACACTTAAATAGATATGGGGTCTGGCCTGTATATGTTTTCTGTTGTGCGAGAGTGCCGATGGCGAGAGAGCTCTCTTGCCAAGTCCTGTTTCCCAGTATTTATAGAAGTACCTTTGCCCGTTTGGATCCTGACACGTGTTCGGTCGGATTCTTTCTGTGCTTTTTGGGCGTAGGGAACAGGTAGCCGTTTGTAGGCTCCTAGTTTTGTGGCTGAGATGGGACTTGGATGATGCCAGGGTGTCAGGCCGCCGTTTCAGGCAGCGTGTGGGCGACCTGTCAGAGGCTCCTTAAATGCTCATGCCATACTCCCGAGGTCCTTTGGGCGAGGTCATCTTTTGGTACGGACGCCTTTCTTCGGGAAACACGTTGGTGGTTCGGGGAGTTCTCTAGCTCGGGAGTTACGCCTTCGGGAAGAATCCCTCCTGCTTTCAGTAGCTGGTTCTTTTCTCCCGAAGGCGATATGTTCGGTTCCCCGAGAGAGTCAACGACACATTTAGATAACCTGGCGTTTCAGCCGAAGTGCTTACTTCGTCATGCTCGATCTCGCTTCTGCCGAGGTCTGTGGCAATGCTTCTTTCCGAGCTACGTCAGGCTCCCCGGTCAAACCTTCGGGGAAATTGATGCTGGGGGAGGCGATAGCCTTTTGGCTATCAGTTATGTATATATATATATTATTTCTTCAAAGTGTTAGGTTTTCCAACTTAGTAATTTTTCAATATTTCATTTTAAAAATATTTTACATTAAATTGATTTTCAATCAGAATAAGAGTTTTCAAATACATTTTTTATTCTGAAATTTTTTTCCAAGTGTTTTATTAATTTACTTATTTATCTACTTATTTGAATTTTATTTTATTTATGCAATATATTGTGTTTGATTGAATAAGTTGGGATCAGGCATGTTTTGATTGTGATATTTTGTACTGAAATTTTATAACAATTGTAATGATATGAATTTCTATTCCAACTCTATTTTGGTGGGTGTTGGTTCTGTGCCCATACTACTGAGAAAGTGTAGTTTTGGACCTTCCATGTAGGGTATTCTGTTCCGTTTTGTTCCGCAATGCACTGTTTTTAAGACTACTCCTTCAAGGCGCTCGATCGTTGGCAATTCTTAGATGATTTTGGACGTACTATAACGGTTTAAGTGTAGTTACAGTAATAACTCCACCCATTCTGCTCTGAATTTCTGTTCTGTCATTCTACTCTAAACTGCTCTGTTTGGTTAATGATTTTATTTATAAATATTATTTGTTTGATTCTTAAAATGGCTATTGCATTGATCACTTCTGATTCTTCAAATATTTTATGTTGAAGTTTATGTTATTATTTTATAAGAATTATTTCTACTTGATCCCTATATATTTTTGTATATTATGTTTTTGTTTTCGAAATCCGCCACTTGTCGAGCATTCGTGCTCACCTCATTTTCACCCACCTCACATAGATAAGGAGTAGTTCGAGTTAGCTAGCGGGATCAACTACAAGACCAGCTGCAGTTCAAGACAGTTAAAAGTATTTTATTAGTACTAATATTAGAAAACTCTTTGGATTTCGTTTCATTCCTTAGAGCTATGATATTTTATAGATTATGTTCTGATTTCAAGGATTGTAGTTGCTCTGTCACTTATTCTCAAAAGTTGAGTTTTATAAGTTTGGAATTAATTGGAATATGTAGCCTTGCTTGCTTAGGGAAATTATTTTCTTGAGTATGCGGTGTGTCATCGTTCCGAGACTCCTAGGGTGGGTTTTGGGGCATGACAGAAACCACTTTCAAATATCCTAAGGACGATTCCTTAGGGCTCTAACAAACAATCCAAATGCCCCACCTTGCCAAGCATCAAATAATACGCTCTACCATGCTGTAATACACTAGACAGTCTACCATACCAAGACCAAATCATAAGCTCTGATATCATTGGTTGGGAAAAAATTCCTCAATCACCCATCATGCGTAGCGGAATAACAAATATGATCAAACAAATACACTCGAATTTAACGTGGTTTGGTTCTTAACTAGCATACATCCACAGATGAGCGAAATTCACTCAAATAAAATATAGATATTATAGCAGAGGTATGCTCTTAGTGCTCACGCTGGCCTATGGATTATCTACACACTACTGATAACCTCAATATCTTGCCCTCACACAATTATAAGATATGAGAAATTGCAAAAGGCTTCTTGTCCTAGCCCTCTTCGGCCTTCGGATCTCTCCTTCCTCTTAAAACTCTTACATCTTGCCTCTTCACCAAATTGGTTTTTCTCTCATGCTAAAACCCCAACACAATAAGCTTTTTTATAGGCAACACATAAACTCAAACCATAACAAAATAGGAAAACTAAATCCTAAATAAATAGGAAAACTAATACCAAATCCTAAACAAAATTGAAATCCTTAACCTCATTGAATTTTAGCCAATAAACCCAACACTCTCCATTTAATCAGCATGCCCAATTCGTCTTTCTCTCCCTTGCTTCGAATTCGCAATTTCATTTCCATTCCTCCTAATTCACAGCACCTTTTTCTAATTTACTTTTTTTAAATTTTTTTGCCTTCTTATCGATTCAATGCTCCTTCTTTGTTTGCAATTTCCCCTGTCTGATTCATCTATATTTTTTTTACCTTGTGCCAAATAACTAAAATACCCTTAACTTAAAATGTATCATAATATTACAAAAAAAGACATTTCAGTCAACTATAAGAGAGTTTTTTTTAATTCTAGCTGTACCTTTTACTTTATAATTTCTTACCTAAATAAAAAAAAACTAAACAAGCAAGCGTAATAAATAACTTGAATATAATAAAACTAACCTAAAATAAGCGTAAAAATTAACACATAAACTAAGCTGATCAAATAATGGTCAAGTAGTGAGTAACACATTAAAACTTTTCCAATGAGCAGCAAGGCAAGAGGTTAATTTTCAAAAATTAGAATAGGTGTTTAGTTAGAATGTCTCAACTAGGTCCAATGGATTGTGGTTTTTGGAAGGATTTTTGTAGTTTAAAACCCTTTGAGTTGTGAAGGAAGAAGGATCTTCCACTCTCTTCATTTCTAAGTCTTAGAACTTAGTTTCAGGATCTTAGTGATTTTGGAGAGCAAAAAGGTATAAAGGTCACACCTTTAGGCCTTTCATGGATGATAAAACCTGGATATTGGTGGTTTATTCTATTTAGTTTGTTCATCTTAGTAGATATTACCTTTATGTTGTCTATCATTTTTTATTTTTCTGACTTTTGTTCATGAGTGAGTAATCACTCAAACCCTTAAGGTTTGGGTGATTTAGGTTGTCTATCACTTTTTATTTTTCTGACTTTTGTTCATGAGTGAGTAATCACTCAAACCCCTAAGGTTTGGGTGATTGGTTGAATGCATGGTTAAAGTATGCTACTAAACATGTTTGAAGCATGACTATGTTCAACTCTGCCCTTAACTTTGTATGCAGTGTCTTGTATTAGCCACACAAATACACACATACCACTAGGTGTATATGGAAATGCTTGAAAGAGGTTTCCATGAGCCAAGGCCTTTTGGTTGGACTAAGGTGGTTTGCTAGGAATGAAGATGTTCAATGAGCCATCTTAGTGGAGGAGGATGCGACTTAAAGCTCACATTCTTGATGCATGGCATGAGAATGTCCATGGTCAATGATATGAAGGCTTGCTTGGTCAAGAGATGGCCAAGTGAGTGTTTAGAAGGAACCATCACCTTGCATGCCAAGAACATGTAACATTCAGACATTATGCAATGATACCTAGCCCAAATCCTAGAAGGTTGCTTTTCCTTAAGTGTTCATTCATTTTGTAGGTTTGCCTGGTTTTTTTTCTAGACAGTTCTAGATAGTTTGCTACTACATTTCTCTTTGTCTTTAATAACTACTTTCTTCAACTTGTAGTTCCTAGTTCCATCCATATCTTAGTTGTTTGCATTAGAGTAGACCTTCAACATCAACAATGCCTTTAACTTAGTACACTAGTCCTTGTGGGTTCGACCCTTCACTCTTTACTATGCAATTGATAATAGTCTAGTAATTGAAGTAGAAGAGGGTTTAAATTAAAACATTGTTGTGTATGAATGATCATTAGAACAATTGCCCTTTCTTCACACAACAACAATCCCTCAAATACCCCTAAAAAACCAAAATATAAAAAAAATCCAAAAATAAAATGAAAAATAAAAAACACCACCAATTTTACATGCCTATCCCAAATTAAAGCATCCAATATATTCAAATAATTATGGAGGACATTGTAGATTTCAAACAAGTTGAATTTGATTCACTTATCTATTTTTTCAACTTAAACCCTTAAGTAGCAAAAAAATAAAAAATAGAATAAAAATGAAAAACCAACAAATTTAATATTTTCATTTAAAATTAAAGCCTCCAATACCTTTAAATAATTATATAGAATGATATAAAGGCCAATAAAATATAATTTGACACTCTTATTTATTTTTCTAACTTAAAAAATAGCAAAAAAAATGAAAAATACAAGGAAAAATTAGAAAATTGAACAATTAAACATGCCCATTCCAACCTAAAGCATACAATCCCTATATGTAATTATGTAAAGTATTACAGATATAGAAAAAAAAATTTAATTTGATGCCCTTATATGTATATTTATTCAAAATGAACTCTAAAATAGCCAAAAACAAAAAAATAGAAGGAAAAAAAATGAAAAAAAACCTACAATTAAACATTACCAATAAAAATTACAGCATATAATATTTTAAAATAATTATTCATAATATTATATATTCCAAAAAATAGAATATGGTAGAATTTTTTTTATTTTTCTTTTTTGCAATTTTAGGGTTTAAGTTGATAAAATAGATAAGGGCATGAAATTCAAATTTTTTGGAATCTGTAATTTTCTCCACAATATTTGAATGGATTGCATGCATTAATAGGGATTGGTTATTGAATTGGTAGGTTTTTTCATTTTTTTCCTTCTAATTTTTAGGTTTATTTTTCTTATTTTAGGGTTTAAGTTGAAAAAAAAATGATAAGGCCATCAAATTATATTTTTTTTTGCATGTATAATATTCTAAATAATTATTTGAATGGATTTGATGCTTTGATTTTGAATGGGAATTTTGAATTGGTAAGTTTTTTCATTTGTTCCTTTTTTTTTGCTATTTTAGGCTTTAAGTTAAAATAATAAAAAGCTAGAAAATGGTGTCAAATTCAATTTTTTATGGCATCCATAGTCTCCATAATTATTTTAGTTGATTAGATTATTTAATTTAGGATGTACATGTAAAATGGTTGGTTTTTTTTGTTTTTCATTCTATTTTTTAGTTGTTTTGAAAGTCTGCATCACAACTGTTTGTTTAGGGTGTTTTGTGTCTATTTTACTAGATTTCAGGGTTCATTTTGGGTTTTGCTCGACGTTTGCAACATGAGTTGTATCTACAGAGAGATACAGGGCATTGTTGTTCATGTTGGGCATAGAGAAGTCAAGAGCATGGTTCTGGACTCTGTACGCCATCTGATAGTGTAGTGTAGATGCCAGAGTGGTAGAGACTTGTTCTGCACCGATTATCTGAATCTGGATCTTTAGGGCTGACAGTAGATGTGGGTCTTGAAGAGCCATACAGAAATTGGGGAAGAACGTCATTAGGATTGTGCCGGCGTTGCCGGCATTGAGAGTGGTCTCAACAGTGCCTATGCAGGCATGCTTGTACTTCTTGTATCTGGAATCAAGAAGTGCGAGTCGAGAAGTAAACGGTAATCTTTTTCTTCCGTGGTAGGTGAGAGCAAGACGAACAGCGCCAAAGTGGAGATGAGTATATCCTTCAGTTGTCCATTGGCGAGGAAAGTGAGGAGGGATCTCCAGTGTGACATACTGTTATTTGGATGTTGAAGGAAGAGTATGTTGGTCAAACGTGCTTGTCCACTTTGCTGTATGATGCAGAGTGCTTCCTAGCCAATCGTTTCTAGCATAGAGTTTAAGTATGCTTGCTTCAAGTTGTTGTCGGCTTCATATCCAGTGCAGATGGTGTAGAAGCGCTTAAGCATACTCTCATAGTGCTTCTCAAGATCTTTGCAATTATAAGAGCAGCACTTCATCTTGAAGAATTCTTCTCTTGCTACATCAAGGAGGGCTTCAGGTTCTCCAACAAATTCCTTATATAGCTTTAGAATGAATTCTATTGTTGTCGGTGTCTAAGCTAATTCAAGCTGGCGGTATTCTCCAATACGCATGAACCAATGTTTGAGGATACCGAACATTCCAGCTATGAAGGCACAGTTGACCTTCAGATGGGTAGCGCCTTCTCGTTGTAATTGCGTAAGACACCAGGTAAGGAATTCCAGGAATTTCTCATGCCATTTTGCTGTTGGAACTCCTTCAAGAGATAATGTCACATTTAGTGAAGGAGGTTGCCAAACAGGTTCAATATTTACCACTGGAGGATCTTCATCCATATGGACATAAGGCTGTTGAGGTCCAGGTGGTGGTCCAGGAGGAGGTCCTGGCCGTGGAGCCGGAGGTGGTTGTTGCTGAGGTTGAGGCGGAGCTTGTTGTGTTCCGGCGTCTGTTGTCGTAGATTCAGCTGGCTGGGCATGACTAGTAGCTCCTTGGGCCATATATACTTGGGCTTCAGAGGAAGAGGTTGAGAATGAGTCATCCTCTTCATCTTCACTTGGGGAAATGGAGCTTAAGTCTTGCTGGGCAGCATAGGCAGATGGAGAGCTAGGCTACTGGATCTGCTAGTCTAAGAATCCAAGAATAGGATTGGATTGGATCATCCATGTGTGGTGCGAAGGTTCTTGGATCTTTATGGGCTTTTGAGGATAAGCTGGGCCTTTCTATTTTCTATCTGGAATAAGAGTCTGGCCGTCTTCACCATGCAAATCTCCTCGATGCAGTCCTCTCTCTTTACTGCTCAGATAATTCCTCAAGCCAAGATCAACATTCTCTTGGATAAGTATGCAAAGCCAATCCCAGTGATTGCTCTATTTGATACTGGTGCCACAAACACCATTGTCAACCCTTCACTCCTTCCAGACAGAATGTGGCGACCCTGCAATGAAAGATTTCGAGCTGCAAACGGCGTCTTCTATGTCGCCAAGATAAGTAAGCCAATCCGGATCAAGTTCTCTCCTACAAAGTACGTAGTTACTACTATATTTGGTTATAACCATGGCGGAGATATGATCCTTGGCTTCGACATTATTAAGAAGATGTCAGTTCAAAGATGGACTGATAAAGGTCTGCAACTTCATAAGTTTTTCCTTCCTTGGACATCCACCCCACGTCTCTATTCAACAGAAGGAGAAGCTCTCTCAGCAAGTCAGATACAATCTGAAAGTGACCCAGTATACGGCACAATCATGCAAGCCCTCATCCAACAATCTTGTGCTGACCAAGCTACAAAGTTTGACCAACATACTCTTCCTGCAACATCCAAAGAACAGTATGTCAAACTGGAGATCCCTCCTCACTTTCCTCGCCAATGGACAGCTGAAGGATATACTCATCTACACTTTGGCGCTGTTCGTCTTGCTCTCACCTACCATGGAAGAAAAGGATTACCGGTCACTACTCGACCCACACTTCTTGATTCCAGATACAATAAGTACAAGCATGCCTGCATAGGCACTGTTGAGATCACTCTCAACGCCGGCACAATCCTAATGACGTTATTCCCCAATTTCTGTATGGCTCTTCAAGACCCACATCTACTGTCAACCCTGAAGATCCAAATTCAGATAACCGGTGCAGAACAAGTCTCTACCACTCTGGCATCTACACTACACTATTAGATGGCGTACAGAGTCCAGAACCATGCTTTTGACTTCTCTATGCCCAACATGAACAACGATGCCCTGTATCTCTCTGTAGATACAACTCATGTTCCAAACGAGACGTATGTCCCTCAACAAATACCTCGTGAGGAACTTCAACGACTGATCCATGCCTCTTGGATATCTGCCTATAAATCTCTCCATCAGCAGACAGAGCCGGTTCAGTCTAAGAAACCCATCTTCCTTGACAGAGGAAATGGGCAGACGGAGATCTTCTTCCAGAAAGAAGAACCGTCAGAAGATACTGATGTCTTCTCCACTCCAGCAGTCCTTACCTTCATCAGGGAGCCACAGGAGTATTTACAAATACCAATTGAGTCTTTTGACTCTCTAGGTAATCGAGTCTACTCCTTCCAAGACAAGAAAGGTCACAAATATTTTGATGTTTGTGATTGTCCAGACTGTTACTAGTCTCCCTATGATGATGAAGAAACTACCAAGAAGATGAAGAAGAAAAAGAAGAAATCTTCTCAGCATCTTCTCAAGCAACGCTACAACCAAGGTGATCCCAAAGTTGGATTACTTGGAGAACCCTCTGGCAAATATGACTATTACGTCCTCTACTCCCAGAAGGAATAGACGATGGATGACATCTTCCCAACTCCTGCAGAATCATTTGACCTACCACCTCAACCTCCAGAAGTTAAGATGCCATGCCATCCTTATTATAGGAAGGCTATCAAGTAACTTAGGAAGGAACAACCCCCTTGTTTCATTCCTGAAGTGAATGTTTTCGAAAGTGCTCCTGATGACTTTCCCCCTCTTGCATTCAATGATCCTTCTACATCAACAAAGCATGCCTGGAAGGTTCCCCAGCCTTCAACGGTTGATTCAGAAGGAAGACGAAGGGAAACATCAGCTGCTGAACAAGTTCTCAATTGGCAATCTGAGAATATGGTGTCTCAGAACAAAGTTCTCAGCAGAATCGAGCATAACCAAGTACGCTTAGAGCAAAAGATGGATCAAATGATCATTGATCCATTAACGCAATGTCAGCAACGGATCAACTATCTCCACCAGGAGATTTTTGGCCTCATTGCCCGTCATGAAAATTCTACAGCCCAAGAATAGGAGATCCAGCACTTAAAGGAACAACTCAGGCATCTTTAGGCCTAGCAACAGCAGCCTAAGTACCCTGAGTCCTTCTCCTCCATATTCCAAACTGCTAACCCATTTAAGCCAAGCCCAAGCCCAAACTATTATCCTCCTCCTTCTTCTAGAGGAGTTTTCAAACCTCTACCTGCTCTCCTTTCTAAGCCTGCCTATCAGCCTCCTAGGCCTCAACCTTCATGGCCCAGTTCTTCTACCTGGTCCAGTTACACTCCGGCCTAGACTCCTATTCCAGATAGAAAACAGAAAGGCCCAGCTTATCCTCAAAAACCCATAAAGATCCAAGAACCTTCGCACCAAACATGGATGATCCAATCCAATCCTATTCTTGGATTCTTAGACCAGCAGATCCAGCAGCCTAGCTTTCCATCTGCCTATGCTGCCCAGCAAGACTTAAGCTCCACTTCCCTAAGTGAAGATGAAGAGGATGACTCATTCTCAACCTCTTCCTCTGAAGCCCAAGTATATATGGCCCAAGGAGCTACTAGTCATGCCCAGCTAGCTGAATCTACCACAACGGACATCGGAACACAACAAGCTCCGCCTTAGGCTCAGCAACAACCACCTCAGGCTCCACCGCCAGGACCTCATCCTAGACCACCACCTGGACCTCAACAGCCTTATGTCCATATGGATGAAGATCCTCCGGTGGTAAATATTGAACCTGTTTGGCCAGCTTCTTCACTAAACGTGACATTATCTCTTGAAGGAGTTCTAATAGCAAAATGGCATGAGAAATTCCTGGAATTCCATGCCTGGTGTCTTACGCAATTACAACGAGAAGGCACTAGCCATCTGAAGGTCAACTGTGCCTTCATAGCTGGAATGTCCGGTATCCTCAGACATTGGTTCATGAGTATTGGAGAATATCGCCAGCTTGAATTAGCTCAGACATCGACAACAACAGAATTCATTCTCAAGCTATATAAAGAATTTGTTGGAGAACCTGAAGCCCTCCTTGATGTAGCAAGAGAAGAATTCTTCAAGATGAAGTGCTGCTTTTATAATCACAAAGATCTTGAGAAGCATTATGAGAGTATGCTTAAGCGCTTCTACACCATCTGCACTGGATATGAAGCCGACAACAACTTGAAGCAAGCATACTTAAACTTTATGCCAGAAACGATTGGCCAGGAAGCACTCCGCATCATACAGCAAGTACCATCCTCAGCTGTACATAGCCACCAAGATCATGAACTTCCCGGAAGATAATCTCACGAGATGACAAGTCCAGCAAATTCTCGGCCTTGTCAACTACATCCGCGAATTCATCCCGAAGCTGTCATCAATTCTCCATCCTTTACACGTGTACCTTAGAAAGACCTCTCTGCCCTGGTCCAACCTTCATCGATGAGCTATCCTCAAGCTAAAAGAAGTGGTTCAGAATCTGCCACCACTCAAGATTCCCGACAAAGGAAAAAGGATACTCCAGACGGACGTATCAGACGAGTATTAGGGAGCGGTCCTCTTTGAAGAATCCAATGGTGTTCAACACGTGTGCTGCTATAACAGTGGAGAATTTAAAGAGTCAGAGAAGCACTATCACTCCACCTACAAAGAAATCTTGGCCGTCAAATGCGGGATTGAAAAGTTTCAATGCTACCTCATTGGTCACCACTTCCTTGTAGAGATGAACATGTCAGCATTCCCTCGTATGCTGAACTACAGGCAGAAACAACTCCGTAATGCTCTGCTTCTTCGTTGGCAACAATGGTTCGTCCGCTTCAGCTTCGACGTCAAGCAAATAAATGGCACATCCAACACTCTTGCCGATATCCTGAGCAGACCTTCAAAATCCTTCCTCAAGCCACCAAAGCCTCTAAAACCTAAAGCCTAAAATGGCCTCTTTCTCCTCTTGCTCCAATCCCTCAGTTTTTAACAAGGAAGAAAATCTCCCGGTTGATGTTGAAAGATATGAGCATCAATCCTTCACCTTCACCCAGAGACAACGAGTCTTCCACTACCATGTCTCCCTCATTGAGAGGTATGGTTTTGATGACTGCCCTGTTAAGCCTGTTGGGATTCATCCCCAATTTCCCTTTGCTCACCTCTTCTCCATCCCAGATGTCTTCAGTTTCCCTCCACTAGCTCTCTGCTTTTTCTGGTACCTATGCTTTGTTCATACCATAGGTGTTATTTTAAATATTTCAGAACTCCACCAGCTCCTCTTTTATTCTCCAAAATTCCATTCTGATTTCTCTTTTGACCTCCCCGTCTTCCTTTCCTAGTTTGATCCAGTCTGTACATGGATTGACCATCTCCATAAGTCCTATAAAGCCCTTAACCCCGCTATCCCTGATTGCCGAATAGGCCACCATTTGAATAATATCTTTCTCGCCAATTCTTGTATGAACTATGGAGTTGCCATGTTATTTTCTTCTTTCACAGGCCTATTACCTTCACCAAATCTCCCTCCGGTCTTAAGTTCATCCCTTCCCCCTCTTACTACCATTATAAAAACCTAGACTTTAACTTAACTCAGGTGCCTTGGCAAAGACATGTTGAATATCGTGCCTTTATGCATGAAGCTTATCGGTACAACCATGCTGTGTTCTCAATGGAGCTCTGGCCTCATGATTCTCCTGGATGGCCGTCCTACCCAATGGACTACCAAGAAATGATCCATGAAGCCCTCCAATCTTTTGATGATCTTCAACGTCTCCGCTGAGCGAAAGAACATAGAGAAAGAGCCGTAGCAACTTAGAAGGCTATTGATCAGATGATCAGCTGCCCTGCTCCGGCCCCTTCCTTTCCTCTGACTATTGAAAAAGACAAAGATCTTCCATTAACCCAGATAGCTGAACACCTCATCATGCCTGACTGTGGTTGCGGATCCATTTGCATTCATTGGAAACGTCTCAATGGTCCGGACCCTGATGACCTATCTATGGATGACCTGCGTATCGATGACCCGTATTTTTGGCGCAAAAGACAAGCTTAGAGTGACTCTAAGGATTCGAACCACAATTGGCCAGTGGACCTATATGCTTTCCCAGAACCTGCCAACAGAGACAGGAATTAGTGTCTTCCAGCTGGCATATTAATATCTTACAGCTGGCCTGATAGTGCTTGAAATAACAAGATTCCGGATAAGTGGCATGTCACTTTCGGTTTAGTATTATTAGTTTTTGACGTAAGTCCTTACGTCACTAAGTTTGTTTGGTTCTTCCTTCCTCCGCCTATATAAGGAGGCCTTGTATCACTTGTAAGATATCTCAGAGTAAATAAAAAACTCCTTTCATACATCTTCTCTCTATGTTTTCTATTTTTCACTAAAAATTCTGGTTAAAGGGTAAGGCAGAAGTTCTTAGTCTCTCAACTCTCTCCGATAATCTGAGTTGCCACTCTGTGGATCCTCTCAGGTTCAAATCATCTTCAAGCTTATAGTAATTAAGCTTGAAGGCAAATGATGACTTAGAAGTTGCCACTCTGTGGATCCTCTCTTTAAGTCGTCCTCTGCCTTCAATCATAATTATTGTAATCTACCGGCTTCGATCCCTGGTGATACGTCCAGATAGTCCAGTAATGTGTTTTCCAAATATGTTTTTCAAAAGGTTTTTAAATGATCTTCAGAAAAGGTTTATTTGTGTGGGAAAGTCCTGGAGAATGCCTCCTGGAACTCTGGTGCTCGGGGCCTGATGCTTATGGAAAAGTTGGCTAAAGCTTATGAGTTCATTGTGTGTTCTTGGACTATATCACAACTAATCTTTCCTGTTGATTTCCAGATACTGCTTTTTTGCAGTTTTACTTATCCTTAGTATATTGGGCTGGAAACTGTCTCGTGCCAGCAATTCTTCAGAAATCTCTGTGGAGAGTCTGGCTGAATAACAATACCACGTACCAGGATTAAACCTTGTTTCCAAATGATTTTATGAAAGATAGGTTACCGGGCTACCTCGGAACCCATTTGGTATCAGAGTATGTCCAGGGAACTCCTTCAAGAGATAATGTCACATTTAGTGAAGGAGGTTGCCAAACAGGTTCAATATTTACCATCGGTGGATCTTCACCCATATGGACATAAGGCTGTTGAGGTCCAGGTGGTGGTCCAGGAGGAGGTCCTGGCGGTGGAGCCAGAAGTGGTTGTTGCTGAGGCTGAGGCGGAGCTTGTTGTGTTCCAGCGTCTGTTGTCGTAGATTCAGCTGGCTGGGCATGACTAGCAGCTCCTTGGGCCATATATACTTGGGCTTCAGAGGAAGAGGTTGAGAATGAGTCATCATCTTCATCTTCACTTGGGGAAGTGGAGCTTAAGTCTTGCTGGGCAGCATAGGCAGATGGAGAGCTAGGCTGCTGGATCTGCTGGTCTAAGAATCCAAGAATAGGATTGGATTGGATCATCCAAGAGGATAACTCATTCTCAACCTCTTCCTCTGAAGCCCAAGTATATATGGCCCAAGGAGCTACTAGTCATGCCCAGGCAGCTGAATCTACGACAACAGACGCTGGAACACAACAAGTTCCGCCTCAGCCTCAGCAACAACCACCTCTGGCTCCACCGCCAGGACCTCCTCCTGGACCACCACTTGGACCTCAACAGCTTTATGTCGATATGGATGAAGATCCTCCGGTGGTAAATATTGAACCTATTTGGCAACCTCCTTCACTAAATGTGACATTATCTCTTAAAGGAGTTCCCTGGACATGCTTTGATACCAAATGGGTTCCGAGGTAGCCCGGTAACCTATCTTTCATAAAATCATTTGGAAACAAGGTTTAATCCTGGTACGTGGCATTGTTATTCAGCCAGACCCTCAATAGAGATTTCTGAAGAATTGCTCTGTGGTACATTTTACCGTGGCATGAGACAATTTCCAGCCCAATATACTAAGGATAAGTAGAACTGTGAAAAAGCAGTATCTGGAAATCAATAGGAAAGATTAGTTGTAATATAGTCCAAGAACACACAATGAACTCATAAGCTCTAGCCAACTTTTCCATAAGCATTAGGCCTCGAGCACCTGAGTTCCAGGAGGCATTCTCCAGGACTTTCCCACACAAATAAACCTTTTCTGAAGATCATTTAAAAACCTTTTGAAAAACATATTTGGAAAACACATTACTGGACTATCCGGACGTATCACCAGGGATCGAAGTCGGTAGATTACAATAATTATGATTGAAGGCAGAGGATGACTTGAAGAAAGGATCCACAGAGTGGCAACTCCTAAGTCATCATTTGCCTTCAAGCTTAATTACTATAAGCTTGAAGATGATCTGAACATGAGAGGATCCACAGAGTGGCAACTCAGATTATCGAAGAGAGTTGAGAGACTAAGAACTTCTGCCTCACTCTTTAACCAGAATTTTTAGTGAGAAATAAAAGACACAGAGAGAAGATGTATGAAAGGAGTTTTTTATTCACTCCGAGATATCTTACAAGTGATACAAGGCCTCCTTATATAGGCGGAGGAAGGAAGAAGCAAACAAACTTAGTGACGTAAGGACTTATGTCAAAAACTAATAATACTAGACCGGAAGCGACATGCCACTTACCCGGAATCTTATTATTTCAAGCACTATCAGGCCAGCTGTAAGATATTAATGTGCCAGCTGGAAGACACTAGTTTCTATCTCTGTTGGCAGGTTCTGGGAAAGCCTATGGGTCCACTAGCCAATTGTGGTTTGAATCCTCAGACTCACTCTGAGTTTGTCTTTCACTCCAAAAATACGGGTCATTGATACGCAGGTCATCCATAGACGGGTCATTAGGGTCCGGACCATTGAGACGTTTCCAATGAATGCAAATGAATCCGTAACCACAGTCGGGCATGATGATGTGTTCAACTGTCTGGGTTAATGGAAGATCTTCATCTTCTTCAATAGTCAGAGGAGAGAAAGGGGCCGGAGTAGGGCAGCTGATCATCTGATCAATAGCCTTCTGAGTTGCTACGGCTCTTTCTCTACGTTCTTTGGCTCGGCGGAGACGTTGAAGATCATCAAAAGATTGGAGGGCTTCATGGATCATTTCTTGGTAGTCCATTGGGTAGGACGGCCATTCAGGAGAATCATGAGGCCAGAGCTCCATTGAGAACACAGCATGGTTGTACCGATAAGCTTCACGCATAAAGGCACAATATTCAACATGTCTTTGCCAAGGGACTTGAGCTAGGTTAAAGTCTAGGTTTTTATAATGGTAGTAAGATGGGAAAGGGATGAACTTAAGACCGGAGGGAGATTTGGTGAAGGTAATAGGCCTGTGAAAGAAGAAAATAACATGGCAAACTCCATAGTTCATACAAGAATTGGCGGGAGAGATATTATTCAAATGGTGGCCTATTCGGCGGTTGGGGATAGCAGGGTTAAGGGCTTTATAGGACTTATGGAGATGGTCAATCCATGTACAGATTGGATCAAACCAGGAAAGGAAGATAGAGAGGTTAGAAGAGAAATCAAAATGGAATTTTGGAGAATAAGAGAGGAGCTGGTGGAGTTCTAAAATATTTAAAATAATACCTATGGTATGAACAGAGCATAGGTACCAGAAAAAGCAGAGAGCTAGTGGAGGGAAAGTGAAGACATCTAGGATGGAGAAAAGGTGAGCAAAGGGAAATTGGGGATGAATCCCAACAGGCTTAACAGGGCAGCCATCGAAACTATACTTCTCAATGAGGGAGACATGGTAGTAGAAGACTCGTTGTCTCTGGGTGAAGGTGAAGGATTGATGCTCATATCTTTCAACATCAACCGGGAGATTTTCTTCCTTGTTAAAAACTGAGGGATTGGAAGAAAAGGAGGAAGAGGCCATTTTAGGCTTTAGGTTTTGGAGGCTTTGGTGGCTTGAGGAAGGATTTTGAAGGTTTGCTCAGGATATCGGCAAGAGTGTTGGAGGTGCCCTTTATATGCTTGACGTCGAAGCTGAAGCGGACGAACCATTGTTGCCAGCGAAGCCACAGAGCATTAGGAAGTTGTTTCTGCCTGTAGTTCAGCATACGGGGGAGTGCTGACATGTCCATCTCTACAAGGAAGTGGTGACCAATGAAGTGGAATTGAAACTTTTCAATCCCGTGTTTGACGGCCAAGATTTCTTTGTAGGTGGAGTGATAGTGCTTCTCTAACTCTTCGAATTCTCCACTATTATAGCAGCACACGTGTCGAACACCATTGGATTCTTCAAGGAGTACCGCTCCCCAATACTCATCTGAGGCGTCCGTCAGACGTGGGGTGGATGTCCAAGGAAGGAAAAACTTATGAAGTTGTAGACCTTTATCAGTCCATCTTTGAACTGACATCTTCTTAATAATGTCGAAGACAAGGATCATATCTCTGCCCTGGTTATAACCAAATACAGTAGTAACTACGTACTTTGTTGGAGAGAACTTGATCCGGATTGGCTTACTTATCTTGGTGACATAGAAGACACCATTTGCAGCTCGGAATCTTTTATTGCAGGGTCGCCACATTCTGTCTCGAAGGAGTGAAGGGTTGACAATGGTGTTTGTGGCACCAGTATCAAACAGAGCAATCACTGGGATTGGCTTTGCATACTTATCCAGGAGAATGTTGATCTTGGCTAGAAGAATTATCTGAGCAGTAAAGAGAGAGGACTGCATCGGGGAGATTTGCATGGTGAAGACTAAAGCTTGCTCTGGATCAGAATCAGACTCTAAAGAGTAGGCTTCAATTGCAAACTAATGAAGAATCACAGGCAGGGGGAGTTTTGCTACAAAGCATTATTTTTATTCTAATTTTACAATGTTTGATAGTTCAAGGGTATATATGTGAAATGAGGATAGTTTAAGGGCAAATCATATAATTTTGTCTAAAATTTAAGATATTAGTAAAAGTTTTCGTAATTTTATTTGTACATGTGTTTCAAATGATTTATATAAATTTCTCAGCTTTTGTATACATTGATCTTATACATATATGTTATCTAATTTATATAGATCTATGATTTACACAGGAATTGTGCTTTCTTACTCTACATGTGCATCTTGTCTTTTCAGCTTTGGTGCCTTATTTTTAGATGGTGCAAACACTAGTTTGTTGAAGCTTTTTGAAGATGCTAATTCTTTTGTTACAAGTTAAAGGATAAAGAGGATCTGGGATGCCATTCTAAGAATTGAAACATGAACTATTAGGAAGAGGAGCAAGTTTCTTGTGTTTAACTCAAAGGTATTTAAAATTCAAGATGCATTTTCTGAAATTCAGATACTTACCTTCTCATGGTTAACTAGGAGATGCTTAAAATTAAAGTGCTTTTGGGGAGATTGGTGTCAAGATCTTATAATGGCTTGTTAAAATTAATGTAGTTGGTAGTAGCTTTGGATGTCCTTACATGGTGTATTTGTTTGTAATTTGGGTGATTTTCTTGTTGTTCAAGTGCTATGTTCATCTTAACCTGGTCCAATTGCCTGCCTTCTAGACAAAGAACTGGATGTAATTTTTTTCAGTAATATCATTGTACTTGCTGTTAAAAAAATTATACATGAAGCTTGTTTTTACGTTTTAAACCTATTTTTAGGATGAATGATTGAACTTGAACAAACAATTGAATATATTAGTAAAATTTTTGTGTTCTCATTTGTGCATGACTTACATGATTTGGACATATCTATCATTTTCTTTATATATCCAATTCATATATGTCATCCAATTTGTGCAAATAATTCATGTGAGTCTATTTTAACGCGTTCACACTAGTTTTTATGTATTTTTCTTATTTTATAAAATGAAGGGTAATATCAAAATGTTAATATATACATACATAAATGAGCTTGTTGTGCAAACTGTAAGTATACAGTTATTGAACTAGTAATAAAATTTGTGGGACTGGGTCATGTCAACAGAGATCAAGTACTAAAGAAAACTAAGCTAGTAGAATTGTAAAAATAAAACTAAAAGAAAGTAAATGCTTAAATTAAATAAAAAAATGATAAATAATCAACCCAATTAACTACTTCCAACAATTAAAAATTACTAATTAAACTCTAGAGAAAACTAACACTAACTACTTGTACACTTAATAAAGTGACTATGGATAAAGAACATTTCCAAAGTAATTGCTCCTATTGTGATCCACTTTGAGCTTGTTTATTATCCACCTAGATAGTTTACCAATTTATTGTGGATGAATTTACCCGATAAAAAATTTCCTCTCTAGATGTGAATTTATTTAACCACCTTAATAGTGAATGAAAATCCCTTATCCATACAAAATTAAAGGATTTTATTATTTTAAGTTTCCTATGGTCTATTAATCTCTTAAATACTTGTGGCTTCCACTCCTCAAGCGATTCTAACCCAGCTTGCCTATTTCTTTTAAGACAAATCACTTTTTCTGAAGACAAATTTGCATCAAGAAATAACCTTGTGGCCAAGAGTTCAACAGTCAAGCATGAGAGCAAATCAAATAATAAATTCAATAAATAGTCTAGGGTTCATGTAAACAATCATCAAACACAATCACTCTAGAAGATAGAAAAATTTAGCTTAAAAACATATTTGAAACAAACCCAACAAATAAATAAAAATCCATGTCTAGAAATTAAAAGAAGAAAAATTAGGAAAAAGTTGAAGAGGTCTTGAATTGAAGTTTCGAAATTGTACGAATTGTTCCATCCCTTGCTGTGATTTTTCTTCCTCTGCTTTTTATCTTGTCTATTCTTATATATATATATATTAGCTATCATCTCCTTTTTAACTTCCCCCTGTAGGCTGCTTCTTGTTTTGCCCTATTTTCCCAAATTATTGATGTTGTCGCACCAACATTTTGGTGTTACCGCACCACTGCTTCTTGCTGACCGTCCTTAGTTGCTGCCACTTGGTGCTACAGCAACAGATATTTGGTGTTACCACACCAACTTCTAGCTGATCGAAGTCCCTTTAATGCAAGTTTTTGTTATGCCTTAGACTCAAAAAATGCTACCACTCCTTGCAAATATCTCTTTAACTTGTACCAAAACTAAAACAATGCTAGAAGACCACAAATTATCAATAACCCAAGCTTAATTAGTGGGGTTAAAAGATTGTTTTTGCTACATTTATCACACCCTCACACTTACATATTTACTAGTCCCTAGCAAATGCCAACTCTAAACATAGAGAAAAAAAAACATCCAAAACAAACAAGCTAACCAAATGGAATTAATACCTTAGCAAAGACAAAATATACTTGCATACACAATAATTGAGAAATTAATGTAAGTGAAGAAAATGGTGAATTTATTGCTAAATATGGAAGATCGCTCCTTGAGTATTTCACTCTTGCAATATGGATTCCTAACGGCACTAATACTCTCCACACCTTACCTTCTGATTTCAGCCATAGGCTTGCAAGAAGACCTAAACTCCCTTACTTATGGGTCACAAAGCCAAGAGTTTGATGGGTTTTTTCTTTGGTTGTAATGAGGCCGGGTTTGGTAAGGAAAGACATCAGTAGAATGCTTTTTTCAGTAAAGTTCGAAGTTGCTAGCACAGCAAAATGCACATGAAATTTAATACCACTGTTCTCCACATTCAACACACTACCTACCTATAGCCCAAAAACATATACGAATTAGCTGAATTCTTTTTGGCTCTTTAGATAAAGTCAAGCATCTTTAGCCCCATTTATTTTTTTCTCTTTTTTTATTTTTATTTTTATATTTTTTTTTCTTTTTTTTAGAAGGGACACACAATAAAATCTTCTCACTAAAAGACAAGTTTTTACCATTATTGTACATGACTATTCATTCAAAAATGAATTCACCTTATGCATTAAAAGTATGCTCACAAACCCCCACACTTACACATTTCATTCATTTTTCCAACTTTAAACGTGACCAATCCCCTCATTTCATTTAATCCACAACTCTTGTTACACTTTGCCAGCATCTCGGTTAAAAAAGGATATAAATGAGAAAGGATAGAGGTTCTAGTGTTGGGTTCATGAAAGAAATAGGCTATCAGCTCAAGGGGGTTCATTAAAGGATAAATAACGTAGGGATGGTTGTTTGGGAAAAAAAAGTGTACTCCAAATTGCCATCATCAACTCTAAGATTATGTGCAACAATGTATGTTCTCAAAGGTCTTCTAGCAAATTCTAGATCTATCACAAGGTAAATCTCACTCAACAATAGAAAGAATCACACATCATCATAAATTGATCATTTAGGCTAAAAATGCTCACAAGGTTAATTTCTTCCAAAAGCAATAGAGATACATATTAGGCACTTACAAGATTTTAACAACATTTAGAAAGCAGAAATCTCATCTTTGCAAAACATTAATAACCATTTTGGGTCCCTATGATTAGGGGTGATCACTATTCGGTTGAAACCGAAAAAACCGAAAAAATGAATTAATTTAGAAATTCGGTTTGGTGAATTCGGTTTTTCGGTTCGGTTTCGGTTCGGTTTCGGTTAAGGCAATCGGTTATTTCGGTAACCGAATAAACCAAATTTTTATTTCTTATGTAAGTTGGCAGATATGAAAGGAATAGGGGTTGAATGTAAGATAAACAGATGATTGATGGCTTATATTAGGTTTGGCCATCTTAGACTGGGAAAAAGAAACAGGCGACAAACACGGCAGCGGCGTTGCGCCGTTGACCACCGATTGATAAGGCCGACTGTACTCCAAAGACGACGCCTTATCCGGAGGCAGAGGAGGTCGTGATGGAGTGTTCCATCATCCAGAAAAATGCTTCTCTGCTCTTGAACCCGAGACGCTGCCACCGACAACCCGCCGGTCAAAAAGGAGAAAGCTCCAAAGTTTGCTGCAAAGGAGAGAAAAAAAAAATAGGCCGACATGGTACAGTGGAGGAGAAAGTGCAGTTGAGGATTTCGCTCTCAGATGCCCAATTTTGGCTGACATTCGTGGAGAATTTTCTCCGATGACGCCGCCAACGCTGAGATCGTGGAAGAAGAATAATTTTGGCCAAACCTCAAATTGCTCCTCCATGTATAATTAATAGTTAAAAAAGGCAACATATGTTTATAGCATTACATTTTAGTCACTAGGTCTAGATTATAAGTTAGTATTTCGGTTATTTCGGTGCGAAACCGAACCGAACCGAAACAATTCGGTTCGGTTTTACTTCGGTTTCATTAGTCATTTCGGTTAATTCGGTTTATTACAATAAAGAACCAAAAACCGAAAAAACCGAAAATTTCAGTTCGGTTTTAACCGAATTAACCGAACGATCACCCCTACCTATGATGCATCAAACAACCTAAATGCAAATATATATAACTAATCATGTCACGAACATATGCAAAACATGCTAAAAAGACAAAAAAATTTTAAAAAATTGCAAGATCATGGAATAATAACACAAGTGCACAAGAATAAACATTATCTCCCCCTACAGTGAAAAAGAAAAGAGATAAGCATGGTAGAGTGCACATGGGGAGACAAGGTGTCTCACCTTTGGATTAGATCTATTGCTTGAAGTGTTGCCCCATAGGTGAAAATTACCAAAGTTGATGAACAAGGTTTTCCAGAAAATTGATTGATTTGGGAGAAAGATTTTGCAAGAAATTTACTCAGTGGAATAAACAGCAAGGTGAGGGCTAGTGTTTGGTGCGATGAAAGTCTGCTATGAGTTCATTGTAATGGCCTTAAGTGAACGGTGCCGTTACACCACCCTAGTGCAGCCGTACCAACAGTTTGGTGCTATTGTACAGACAACTTGAGGCTCATCCTTTTTGCTCTCTGTTAGTGTTGTGCCCAAAAGTTAATCATGAGATGATTGTGTTTTGCACATTAAGTTATGATATTTTATTGAGACATTAATCTAGTAATTATGTTTGTTGTTTTGTTTCTGTGTGGCATAATCAAACATAATTATAACCCTAGAATAATATTATTCTTAAATGTCCCTACTATAATATTATTATGGAGTGAGTTGCAATAATATATAAAGACTAGCTTGTGTGGAGACTAATATGAGATATGTAGGCTACATATGGATACAAGTTGGGGAACTTATGTGCTGGACCGACCCACCATGAGAACGCTACACGGATCATTATATGGGTGTCTTAAGTGATTCTCATAGTGATCATGTATATGTAATCCTTTGACTTAAGGTCATCAAGGTTCCCTATATGTGAGTCACATACTTTGATACTTCCTTTGTTGCTCGTAACTGAATGAACATGAAGGAGGTTATTGGGTATGTCACATATTATGCGGAGGGTTTTGTATGATCAAGATAAGATTTGTCTCTCCTATGTAATGAGAGTGATATCTTTGGGCCCCTTGATTGAGTAAGACTAAGAAAATGCATGGCCATGCTTGAATAAGTTGATATGGGATATCAACATCATCAATTTTAGCCAGTTCACCCAGGAATCAAGAAACCATAGATTAAGCTATGCGAGAGTGAAACATTTCATGTCTTGTGCTTGGTCTTGATATCTTGGACAAAGAGACAATGTCATATACAAATAATGATCATAAAGGTTTAGTCGAATCACCGACTATCTTGTCACTTGGGTAGCAATGATGTGTTACTAGACAACGCTCGTTGTTTATGATCACAAATGTGATTTATGATCATTGCCAATGTGATAGGAGCCTATTGGGTCGCACACATAGAGCCAATTGGATTATTTGAGTGCATGGGCCAAATTACTTAGGTTTTGGTTTCATGATAATTTCGGATTAATAATTGGCCCAAAGGTTGAGCCATTATTAAGCCCGAAATTAAACCTAATTGGATTAGGGTTTTGAAACTCATTAAGCTTGGGAGTTAAGCTTCACTATATATACGTTATATAGTAAGGATTTTCGCACCCTAACTCTAGCCTCCCAAGAAGGACGAAATCAGAAGAGTTCTAAAAGGTTCTAGCTGCACTCTTCTCTTACCTTTCCTTGGAGGACATGAGCTACCATTGCAGGCGCAAGAGGAATGCATTTGCCAAGACTTGGTGGAGGCATTATGATCCGAGAAACTCGTGTGGATACCATAAAGAGCTTGAACACGTCAACTATTCAAGTTTTTGTGATTCAACTTAATTGTTGCGTGAAAGATCCCAGTTGACTATGTATGAAAATTTTGAACATCTGATTTACTCCATTTCACTTGTATCCTGAAGAGTTTCAATTACTTTTCGTTGTGCTTGTTTGGCTCCCGAAACCCTAAACTTTCTTAGTGTGGTGCAGTCACACCAGTTACACAAGCCTTTCTTTTCTCCTATTTTAGTTCAATATGGTAGCATCAAGTCTTTGGTTTTGTAGCATTAATATGGTGTTGATTGATTTCCTGCTTGATTTGTCTCTTTTTTGGCTTATGGGACACTATGAAGGTTATTGCTTCTAGGCATGTGCTGAAGCTGTTCTCCATGGTAGCGCCTATAATGTCAAAAATCAATTTCTTAATAACAATATCTACTCTAAAATGATAATGAAAACCTTTAAAAAATAAACTAAGACACATGAAATGAAAGTGAAAGAAGGTAAAAGATATTGGGGTGCCTTCCAATGAGCGCTAAGTTTTACGTTGTTGGCATGACAAGTACTCGAACAAAGAAACTCTACATAACCTTAATGCTTCTCCCCAAACTCAAGTCCAACACTATGCTCAATATGGCAGAAAGAAAAAATAAAAGATCATACTTGGGACGTAAAAAAACTTACTTCAAAGGGGTCAAAGAATTCAACGTACTTACCATACAAGATGATTCCTTTGAAATAATAGAAGGGAAAGATTTTACCATATAAGATGAAATCACATCAATCCATTTGCAAGTTTGCACATCATTTGAATTTTAAAAGACCTTTGTAGTTATTAAAGGTGACTTGCTTCTTGTCCACTCTCAAGAGAAGCTCTCACTCTAGATCAATCAAGACTTTTCCAATGGCTAAAAATAGTCTACCCAATATGATTAGAATATCTTTATCTTTATTCATGTCGAGCACAACAAAATCCACTGGAAATATAAACTTATCAACCTTCACTAACACATCCTCTGTTATCCTTATTGGATAAGTAAATGATCTATCAGCAAGTTGTAGGAAAATGGTGGAAGGCTTTACTTCTCCAAAACCCAACTTCTAAAAGATCAAATATGGCATAAGGTTGATGCTGACACTCAAGTTACATAGTACATTGTTAAAGTGATGAGTGTCAATGTCACAGGGAATAGAGAAGCTACTAAGATCTTCCAATTTCTGTGGTAGCTTCTTTCGCAACACAACACTATATTCTTCAATCATCATTGCTATCCCAAATTATTCAAATTTTCACTTATTAGACATATTGTACTTTAGGAACTTAACATAGCTAGGCATTTTTTGAATCGCCTCTAACAAGGGAATATTGATTTCTACCTTTTTAAAGATATTCAAAAACTTAGAAAATTGCTCATCCAACTTTTCTTCTTAAACTTTTGAGGATATAGAATAAATGAGGTTGGAAGAAGTAAAGATGGAGAAAATGAGGTACCTTCTTTTTGTCTTTTCAAGTGTACTTTTATTGCTTTTTTTTCTTCCTTTTCTTGAACCGATAGTTCTTATTCCTTCTATTTTTTACTTACTTGTGAGTGCTTGAATGAAAGGGCCTTTTGACCTTATTCTTCAATTTAACATCTTCCAATTTCTTGCCACTTTTCAAGGTAATTGCCTTACAATGTTGCCTTGGATTCACTTCAGTGTTACTAGAGGAGTTTTTTTTTTGTTGAAATGACGCCATAGCTTTAACCAATTGTCCCATTTGTGTTTTCAAATTTTTCACCGAAAACCCTATGCTTGTTATTTACATATCCATGTTGTCCATCCAACTCTCATTTTGTGCAAATATGTTCCTTGTTTTAGTAATAAATATTCCAAGCAAGTCTTTTAGTGATGACTTCTTTTCTACATGAGGTTGACTAAAGCTTGGTGGCTTAGGTGCTACTCTGTTGCCTACATAACCGTAGGCATTTTGATTTCTAAAACCCTGATTGAATTGACCTTGCATATGATTCCCTCTATAGCCATAAACTATTTAATTCATAGAAAATGTTTGTTCCTGCTCATGCTTTGATGGGTAGTGAGAAGAACTTGCTGTTGCTACTTGCTCCACCAATCTTTCCTTGCTCGTGAACTTGGCAAATTGGTTTGTTAGCACTGCAATTTGTATTGAAGCTAGGAAATATCACCAACCTCATGGACTCGACCATTTTTTTTTTGCACACCTGATCTCTCAAAAGGCTACTGATAACTATTAGATGCCATATCCTTCATAAGCTTAAAGCTTTTTGTGAAGTTTTAGCCATTAAAATTCCTCTAGCTACTGTATCCACAATGGTCCTTGTCTAACCATTCATTCCATTGTAGAAAATTTCAATTTGCACCATCTCTGCCTAGCCATGGTTTGGGCCCTTCCTGAGCAAGTTTTTAAATATTTATCATGCTTCGTAGAGTGACTCCAACTAATGGTGCCTGAATGTGCTAATCTCTGATTTCAACTTTGCAGCCTTTGCTGGTGGGAAAATTTTGTGAGAAATTTTTATGCAACTTCTTGTCATGTGGTTATGCCCTAGCTGGTGTAGTGTAAAGCCAACTATTTGCTTTGTCACAGAGAGAAAATGGAAATAGAGTGAGGTTAATATCATCAGAAGTTGCTCCTTCAATCTTAATGGTGTCACACAGCTTTTGAAAATTCCCCAAATGATCATTGGGTCCTCAAGTAGAGCTCCTTCAAATTGATTCTTTTTTTACAGATTTATTAAGCTAGGAGGAACGTGAAAGTCCTTTGCATTCACCATTGGCCTCTGAATCCCATGATAGTTGTGTGCTACTAGTGGCTGACAATAATCTCTAATGGGTCTTCACTGTTGAAAACCCATGTGCTGACTAGCTTACCTATTCATAATAATTTGCCCACCAAAATCTGGAATTGCCTGCCTTTGAGCCACCCTTTCTCTTTCAATTCTTTGTTGTTCAACTTTATGTCTTTCTAGTTGTTGTCGGGTTAACCTTTCATGTTCCAACCTTTTTTTCTCTTGTTTTTCTAAATAAGCTCTTTTCACTGCTTCTGCTTGGTCATCCATTTTCTTCTGCTTTCTAAGTGCTTTGACTGTTCGTTCAAACTCAAGATGGTAAAGTTTTTTTGGCTCTCTAGTTGTTCGGGGCATGCACCAGCAATGCAAAAAATCTACACAAGAAAAACAGGGAGATAAATAAAAATAAAATAGATCCATAAATAAGAAATTCTAAAAAAATAAAATAACTACATAAATAAAAGAAAATAAACTCTAAACTAGCTATAGAAAACTATGCCTAGCTGATCCTCAGCAATGGCACCAAAAAATTTGTATGTAAACTGCAAGTATATGGTTGTTAAACTAGTAATAAAACCAATGAGACTGGGTTGTGTCCATAGGGATCAAGTGCTGAAGATAAGTAGGCTAGTAGAGAATTATAATAGAAACTAAAAGAATTGAAATGCTTAAATTAGATAAAAAAAATGATAAATGCTTAACTCAATTAACTACTTGCAACAATTAAAGACTACTAATTAAACTCTAGAGAAAACTAACACTAACTACTTGTACGCTTAATAAAGTGACTGTGGAAAAAGAACTCTCCTAGAGCAATTGTTTCTGTTGGAATCCATTCTGAGCTTATTTAGTATCCACTTAAACCATTTACTAATTTATTGTGGATGAATTTTTTTGATAGCAAATTTCCTTTTCCTAGATGAATTTATTTAAACCCTTTAATAGTGAATGACAATCTATTGTGCACCAAAAAATAAAGGATTTTAAGCTCCCTATGATTTATTCATCTCTTAGAGACATGAGGCTTTTTTTCCTCAAGCAATTCTAACCTAGTTTGCTTTTTCCTTCTAACACAAATCACTTCTCCTAAAGACAAATTTGCATCAAGAAATAAACTCATGGCTAGGAGTTCAACAATCAAGCATGAGCACAAACCAAACAATAAAGTCAATAAATAGTCTAGGGTTCAAGCAAGCAATCATCAAAGTATCATCCAAGATTCACAATCACTTTAGAAGATTAAAAAAAATCTAGCCTAAAATCATCTTTGAAATAAACCTAATTAAAAAATAAAAATCTATGTCCAGAAACTAAAAGAAGAAGCTAAAAGAAGCTTCGAAATTGCACGAGCTGTTCCTTCCCTTGTTGTTATTTTTTCTTCCTCCATTTTTTTCTTGTCTCTTTTTATGTATATATCAGCTATCGTCTCCTTTTTAACTTCCTTTTGTAGGTTTCTTCTTTTTTTTTGCCCTATTTCCCCAAATTATTGATGTTGTCACACCAACGTTTTAGTGCTGTTGCACCACTACTTCCTGCTGACTGTCCCTAGTTGCTGCTACTCGGTGCTACAGCACTAGATATTTGGTGCTATTGCACCAACTTCCGATTGCTCCAAGTCCTTTTAATACAGTTTTTGTTATGCCTTGGACTCCAAAATGCTAGCACTCTTTGCAAATTTCTCTTTAACCTATACCAAAACCAAGACAATGTTAGAAGACCACAAATATCATTTTCCTGACATTTATAATGGCTATTCAATATATGTGAAAAAGATGAGGGCACCTTTTTTTTCATCATCTATTTAATGGGCTGACTTTTTTATTTTTTTATTCTTCTAGATGACTATACAAAATTCTCACCTCAGATGTCCGTAAAAGGCATAGAGAGGCATGTTGACTAGATTAATTTGAAAAATCTACAGCTTATTATGTGAGGCACTCCGCTGGAGTATACAGATCTCCAAGATTTCTTGAACAGCAAAGGACCAACAAAGGACCAAAACCCTGCAACAAATCCCATTCCTGTGCTCACATAAATTCATTAACCCAACTTCTTCATATTTCATTCCTATTTTGTCCCTTAAGCTTGGCTGTTTGCACCAAAGCTAGAGGCATAGAAGCTTTGGAGTTGAGTGCTTGTTGGGATCCTTTCAATCAAGTTGTTGTAAGACAAGTTCAAGTAGCTCAAGAAAGTTAACCTTGGCATGTTGAAGGGAATTTCATTTGTAGCTGATTCTTAGAAAGATATAAGAATTCTAAACACTCTATGTCTCCTATCTCCTGTGGGATCCTCCCTATTAACCCATGGCTTGACAAGTTCATTGTTATCAACCCCAAAATGCCAGTGATTTCCTACGGAATCTCTCCAACTAAATGGTTACCTAAGAGGTCAACTGCTATGACAAATTGAAGAATGGTACTATACTCAAACAATATTCCCTTGATCAACAGTATTCCAGTAATATGGCTTCTAGTGACATCTTAAAATGGCTAAAACCATAATAAATTGACTTGATTGAGCACCTATTCATTGTCATTGCAGTAAAATTGATGAAGCATCTTGGTATACTTCCTGTTAGATTGTTATATATGATGTAAAAAATAGTCAAGTAACTGAGAAAGGTTAACTTAAAAGAACTATGATGACTAAGGGAAGCCATATAACAAGTCTAGCAATGAACCATTGAATTTGTTTTCCTCAAGGCTAAGATATCTAAGGGAAGTCAGCTTTTAAGGCCTTTAAGTACTAGACCTTGAAAATTGTTATGACCAAGGTCAAAGGTCGTCAGAGAATTAAGGTTGAAGATCCAACTAGGAATAAAGGGTTGTTGAATCCATTATAAGAAAGATGAAAACTTGACAAGGAACTAAAGTTCACAACAAATTGGTTTGTCAGATGCTCAAATAAACAGTTCTAAAAGCTTAATTCTACCAAAGAAGAGTGCATTTTTCACCTGTAACCAATTTTGTAGTTATGGAATTTGATAATTTTATACTCCATCGTCACAAATTCTTTGCACTATTTACTTTTCAAAAATTAATCTTTGATTTTTTATTTTTAACATTTTAGCATATAAATGAAAAACCTTTATATATAAATGATAAATTAAGACCTATAGTTTTTAAATATATATATTTTTTAATGGGTAAATATTTTCGATTGTCCCTAAACTATGCCCAAGTTGCTTGTTCATCCCCAAACTATCATGTGTTGCACCACTCGTCCTGAAACTATTTAATTGTTGCTATTTTGTCTTGTCATCAACTAAACAGTTAAATATGGATGAAAAAGTGCTGCCACATTAGCAGCCACATCATTTTTCCATGTCACATCAGCGGCCATGTCATTTTTCCATCCATATTTAATAGTTTAGTTGACAGTAGGACAAAATAGCAACAATTAAATAGTTTCAGGACGAGTGGTGTAACACATGATAGTTTGGGGATGAATAAGCAACTTGGGCATAGTTTAGGGACAACTGAAAATATTTACCCTTTTTAATTTTTTTTAATAAGTCATAATATAAATAAATTCAAGTCAAACTAACAAAAAAAGTCAAATGGAGCAAAGAAAGTGGGACGAAGGGAGTATTTGTCTACTTATTTATTATTTATTAAAAAAAATTAACTGATTGTTTGATTATTCCAAGTTAGATGATGTCAAATTTAAAATTTTGGATAGGAATTTTAGTCTGACATCATAAGAGGATGATTTCAAGGAACGTTGGCTTGGTAGCTCGAACCAAGCCTATTGGAATTTCCAACCAACCAGGTAGACCTAGAATCCTAAAAATTGACCGTTGTAAAAAAATGACTATAACACTTTTTACCACCGTTGATCTGAGGACATGTGACATAATCCTACGCGCTTAGCTTCTTTATAAATATCCTTTATTTTCCTTGTTGAGGGGAGGCCATTTTCACAATACACACACCATTTAGAGCTTGCATGCTATTTCATTCCCCATACTCCACATTCACATTTGCTTCCACTGAGATTTTTATTTGATATAAATTAATATTTTATTTTACCTGGGATATTATTTTTTATTTCACCTGAGATTCTTTTCTTCTGCCAGTCCCTCTGAGTTCATTGGATTACTTGCTCCTCCTTCCTGTCGGTCCCTAATTCTCTTCTTTTTCCCTTTGTGTGTAACACTTTGCCTTCTTCAACAAATAACCCTTACTCATAATCTTAAGCCCTAGCTAAGGTTGAAGGTGCTTATATCAATATACCACGGTAGTTTCAGACCTAAAATCCATTGCAGATTCCTTGCATACAAATACTGAAAATCATATCAATGGAGATCAAGAGTTCAGATATTCATAAGGTTCCCAAGGTTAGGTGGAACCAACCCCACCATCCTAGCAATAGACAGATTCAGAAACCTTTTACTCTTTAAAGAACCAAGAAACCTTGGAATTGGTCCATGAAAGCCATTACTACTTATGTCCAAGTAGTTTCGATTCTTCAAATCAAGCAAGACAGGACTTAGATCGCTGACAAGCATTGTTGTCTTATAGGCTTTGTCTGGAAAACCAAATCATCATTGGGATTATTGGGGTTTTCGAGGTAGAGCTTAACAACCACTGTCCAGGGTTCAATATATAAAAGTCTCTCGTCGGTGGTCGTAGTCTTGGAATCAAAAACCTTATTGCAGTCTTGGATTTGGATTCTGAATCCTTATCAAGCTGCTATCTATGCAAGCCAGGGACTAAACGCTACTAGTTCTATTTTCTCTTTTTTTTTTTAAATTTATTTTTTAAATCTTACATTTAATTAAAAAAATGATCATGCTTTATTTAAAGACAGTTTTATAAGAAACTTCTTTTTAAGAATCTTTTTTTAATGTCAAAATAATTTCATCTAGCTTAATACAAAGAAGTCATAAATACCAAATGAAAAACCTGTTTCCATAAAAATATAAAATTGTTGTATATTTTTTAAAATATGTTTGTTTTTTTTAGGGAAAATGGGCAAATAAGCCCCTAAGCATTTCGGCTTAGAGTGTTTCGGTCACTAATTTTTTTTTATGATTAAATCTCTTATTAATATTTTATTTTTGGGCATGTAATTTATTAACATTTACAAATGTGACAAATTGGCCATTCGGCAAACAAACGGACCGAAGATTCTGGTATGTTGATCAATATTCTATGTGTTTTGTAGATGGTGTGGCAATGTTGATCGAAATGATAATAGACATTGGCAAAACACAAGTTGACCTGATGAAGGAAGTGAATTTTAAGGAGAAGGGATTCAATTGGAGTGGGAGAGGCAAATTGGGAACTAGGGTTTGGGTTGGAATTTTTACTACTAGAAGGAATTCTACAATCTGAGGAAGGAATAGGTTAATTTGGTTGTCATAAAAAAGGATGGTTGCATCGAAGAGTGAAGCAACAATGGAGAAGCAGCAACTGATTGAGGAGAACAAGGCCCTTCTTAAGGATATAAAGTTCCAAAAATTTTGCAATCTAGAGCTGTTATATAGGCTAGGTGAAGACAGAGAGAAGATTGATGCATTGAAAGCTGAAGTGAGGATATTGGAGGATGAAAATGCTTCTTCGAAGGTGCAGTTCTTAGAGGTTGAAGAAGACATGGTTGAAGAGATGAAAAAGGTGTGTAAATGTTAAAGTTTAGTTGGAGGGTTTGAGGGTGTTGTTGGCTTTATATCGTGTGTGGTTTTAGTGTTGGTGTTATTGCCATTATGTGTTGTGTGTTTTTAGTGTGTTACAACTCCTACTTTTAGTACCATGTAACACAATATGTTGTGGACTGTTGAAGTATTTGTAAAATATGTGGTTTCCTTTAAACGTATAACCTTGCTACTCAGTCTTTGAACTCTACATTATCATTGAATTGAATACCAACCTTAAATTCCATAATCTCATTTGAAGGATTATAGACAGTGTATTTGCTTCTCCTAAACCTCAATCTCTTTGCATTCACATCTTCATCTGAATCTCCATTAGACTGAACACTACTTGCATCTGATGATTCAATATAATCATTGTCACCCTCTTCACTATTTGACCCAAATCTAGACAAACCATCAAATTTAATTTCACTTTCCTCTTCATTTCCTTCTAAGTAATCCTCCTCATCATTATCACTGGAAGATTCCCCAACTTCAGCCCCACCTTGTGCCAAGCTATCTTGGGTTTCAAATTGCCTAATACTCTCCTTAGCTTGCCTTAACTCCTCATCATAGTCAGACAAATATCCAACATCATCTAGACAAGTAGGTACATTATCCTGGTTTGCATTTGACACACTTTTGACTGACTTTCCTTTTGGTTGCTTTCTGGACTTTCCTTTACTGCCCATACCCCCCTCTGATGTACCTCTCTTAAAAACACCCTCATCGATTTCACCAACCCCACCTTTGTTATTTACTTCACATGTGCTCTACCCACCAGACCCACTAGCCATATTGTTAACTACTTTAGATGTAATACCACCACTAGCCACATTATCCCTCACATTATTCTCCTTCCTGGAACCCTTCCTCAAAATGTTCAATATAAAGGATAGCACATTCCGTTCTCATAGTCAGCTCTAAAAATTCAACTGAATAGCCTCATTAGACATCATCTTCTGATCCTCTCATTTTCTCAACAAACCCCAATTCAACTAGTACCTGATCCAAGCTACATTGCTCAACTTTAGTCCTTTAATCAACTTCAAAATATGTTCATGCCTTATAAAGTACTCCCGGATTATCATACTCTTATTTTCCCCGCCAACATATTTGAATGGCCTATCTTCAAACTTCCCATTGTGATGAATTGAAAAGTAGATTCCAAAACTTCTAAGAATCATTCTCAATCTACATTTTTAGACAACAAACAAACACATTATTAGACGATGGGCAAACTTTATGAACCATACACATACTTTACTTCAACATATCCATACAAACTTCCCTATTTTGCAATAAATTAAAAACGAAAAAGAAACCCTGGATAAAATTGGCAAAAACCTACCCAGAAATCAATTATCTGATTCACCTAAAACCTTTTGTCCTTCACCAATACTCTACTAACAAACACTGAAATTCTCTGATTTGAAAACTCTTTCTCATCATTCTTACTCAGATTTCTCTTTCTTCCTCATTGCTTTCACTTTGATTTCTTACTCTTTCTCATCGTTCTCAGTTCTCACTCTGATGCCTCAAAATGTCTTCCTGCCCTTCTGCGCATAACTAGAGACTTGACCAGAAATATGCCATGTCACTTACCATGTTGCCTCACAACATCAATTAGAAACACCAACTATGGATCCGACATGTCAAACATAATGGGGGTGGCCAAAACATGCCAAAAGATAATGTTAAGGATGGATTTAATCGTGAAAAAATAATAGTGGTCAAAGCACGCTGATACAAAAAATTGAGAGGCTTGTTTGCCCCTTTTCCCTTTTTCTAATATCCAATTATATCTGCATGGTGTCTAGCTTTATATAAAATGAAAAAAAAAACATGTAGAGCATCATAATTAGACACTTGGATACCATAATCATGTATATTATACCTTCTCTTAACAAATTTAGGCACTCAACTTATTATACTATATATTTAACCACCATAATTAGACATTTGGACACTTCAATCCAACACTTGGGACACCATCCTCAAACATGTAGACTCGGCACTTTCTTATTAGCTTTAGACATTTAACATATTCTACTAGACATCCAACCACCACATCTAGACAATTAGACACTACAAAAATAAAAAAGATAGAGTTAGCCGCCTTGTGCCTAGAATAAACATTAGTGATCTAATGTTAACTTTTATATATGGGATGTCTAATTCTATGAATGAGATATCTAATTATATGAGATTTACAATTATATCTACATGGTATTTATTTTTGTATAAAATGTATTTAAGGTCATCTATAAGTAGACAAGACATAACCATGTAGGTAGTTATAAAAATGTGACTTGATTTTTCAATTAAATATCCTTTAAAATAACATACTATACTCCCAATTAAACATAAAATTTGAGTAATCAAAGTATTTCATCCTCACCACTAGGAAAACAACTTGTAGACATTCAGATATTAAAAGTGGATACTCAAACACCAAATGCAGACACTACCAACACAGTTTTAGTGACTCTAAGATAGACACTATTAACTGATGGTTGGACACTAATAGCACTGATTTATTTGTTGGTGATGAACATTCACACTAGTAGATAGTATCATGTCTCTGTTCAATGAGAATTAGAGGCAAGATAGGATTGTGGGAATTAAATTTTTTGTTGGGCGATGGATTGATTAATTAATATGTAAAAAAATGGTGTATTAAGTTAACTAACCATCAATTATTGTTGGATTTGTTCTAAGTAAATATTTAATTCTGATGATAACAAGTGTATTGTTTTGGTGTGCTTAATCTCACTTCATTTGGTCAAAATAAGATTTGTTAAACTTGTGCTTAATTTCCAGGTATTTCAAGTGTTATTTAAAAAAATATGTTTTAAGTTTACTAAGGAAACTGATTTTTAAAGATAAGTTATTAGGTCATAAAATATGTTAGTATTTGAATCAAGTTTGATTTCCAAGTGACAAGTTTTTCCAAGTTGTTTCAGGTTTAATCCATTAAAGAAACAGTTTAACATATCTTTTTATCACCTAAATTTGCCCAGTTCCTAAGTGTATGTTTTAATGCGTTAAAAGGCTTTAATTCGTAGTCCGGAGCTGCTGGTTATTTTTTCAGATATCAGGTAACATGTTAAACTTTGAGTTTAACATGTTATTTGCAAGTCTGAAAACTTCCATTCAAAATTCTCAACTAGTGCAATTTTAGCCTAAATTTGAAATATGACTTGGACGAATTAGAGGACACCACCTGGACAGTCTGGTAGGATATTTAATGGTCTTTTTCTAGCTATTTTTTACTATTGAAGGATGAAATCAAGTTTACCGTGTTAAACCTAGAACTTAACATGAAGTCTGAAGCCTTTTCTTGCATAAAAAATAAAGTAATGGTCACCAGTTTTTCAGGAGTATTTCCAGACATCTCTAATAGCTATGCAATGGTCTTCTTGCTCCCAAATAAGTATTAAAATATGGAGAAACATTTTGGAAATAACTATTGGCTATTAGAAGTGAGAATTCATCTTCTAGATGAAATTAAGTGTGCTAAATTAGATTAGCCAAGAGAGTTTATGCTTTCACTTGTATATTTAGCACGAGTGCTATTGTTTGAGCTTGTAACCTTGTAAACACTCTTTGGTGAGTTTAAGTTTATGAGGTTTCTAAAGTGAGGGAAAGGGTGTTGGTGAGGTTTCTAATTAGCCTAATAAGAAAACTAGTGAGATTTGGTGGTAGAGAGACCTGCCAAAGAGTGTGAGGTCTTGTACAATTGCAATTGTTTAATGAAGAAGAAACTCTGAAGTGGTAAGCTTGAGGAGAGGAGTAGGCTCTTAAAAGAAAAGACCAAACTTCTATAAAAATCTTGGTGTTCAAGCTCTTCTTTTCTTTTCTTCCATTTTTTGTCTACTTTGTGTTTCTTGGTTTATTGATTATCAAACATTTGTTGCCCTTTCTTTAGTTTGTTCAAAGCATATTTTGAAAACAAATTCTTGGGCATTTGTGGTAGAGTTTTCTGAGTAGTGCAAGTTTACATAAGCTCTTTTATTTGCTTTTTGACTAAAGGCAACAAAGAATTGTTTTGACAATTTTTTTTTAAATCAATCAATTCACCCCCTTCTTAGTTGCTTTTTGGGCCAACAATTGGTATCAAAGCTAGTGGTTGTGTTTTTTTTACAAAATGTAGTGATTTTAAAGCTTAAAGATCCATGGCAACCACTAGTTTTATGCATCTTGAAGGGCAAAGTTTGTCTAGGCCACCATTGTTTGATTTTACAAATTTTAATTGGTGAAAAACTAGGATAGAAATTCACATTCAAGCAATTGATTATGCTTTATGGAGGATCATTAAGGATGCTCCTAAAAATCCTATAAAAGTATTTGATGGTAAACAAGTGCCAAAAGATCAGACAGAATATAAACCGAAGGATGATCTTATATGCACCATGAATGCAAATGCTATGAATATTATATATTGTGCACTAACCCCAAATGTGTTCAATTTCATGTCTTCATGTGGAAATGCTAGGGACATGTGGAACAAGTTATTGGTCACATATGATGGAACCACATAAGTGAAAGACACAAAGATGCACATGCTTGTGAGAGCTTATGAGTTGTTCACCATGGAGCCAAATGAAAGCATCCAAGACATGTTTAGGAGATTTAATGAGATCCTTACACCATTCAAGTTGCTTAGGAAGGAATCTACAAATGAAGAATTGGTGAGAAAAATCTTATGGAGCTTACCTTCTTCATGGATGAGCTCTTTAGAAAGTTGTTAACTTATGAGATGAAGCAGCAAGTTAAGGAAAGATTCATCAAGAAGAATAAGTCAAAGAATTTGAAGACTCAAGAGGACAACTTATCATCAAGTGAAAATGGAGAAATTGATTAGGCTCTCTTAGTAAAGAAGTTTAGCAAGATGATTAAGAAATCAAGAAGCAAGAACTTCAAGAGAGAAAATCATGGGAAGATGAAGGATGATATGATTTACTACAATTGTAAGGAACCCAAACATCTACAATTTGATTGTCCATTAAAGAAAAAAAATAAGCACAAGAAGAAAAAGAAATGAAGTAAGAAGAAAAATGGAAAGACTACAAGGACATGGAGTAATAGTGACCAAACCTCAAGGAAGAGCTCAACTTCAAGTGATTCAAGTGAAGATGTCAACTTCTACTTAATGATAGATGAAGATGAAGCTTCCTCAACAAATCAAAGCCACTCATATCTATGTCTTATCACAAAAAAGGAATACGAGTTAAATAACTACTCAAGTGACTCTTCTAGCTCATACATATCCATAGGTAGTGAATACTTAGAATTGCAAAATTCCATCAATGTTCTTTACAAGGATTCTCAAAAAACTTGCTAAACATGTAGGTGAATTAAAAACCTTGAATGCTTCTTTAACTAAAGAAAAAGATGAACTAAAAAAGGAGAACTTTGATCTTACACAATCTTTGTCTAGATTTGTCAAGGGAAAATAAGAACTTGACTTATTACTTGGAGCACAAAAGGTTGTTTATGACAAGGCCGATATAGGTTTTAATCCCTTGATGAATGAAAGAAAATTTGGGAATAAATGTGTTGATGCATTTACATCCCCATCTATTCTTTTATAACATGCCATGCTTGTGGTAGAAAAGGACATTATTCTTATGAATGCATGATCAAAAGAGAAAAAGTTCCTTTTTGGCTACAAATTAGTATGGGTTTCTTAAGGAACTAAAATTGTTGGAGCTAACCTTAATGGACCGAAAAAGATTTGGGTACCTAAGATCAAAGTTTGAGATTTATTGTAGGGTACTAGAGCGTGGAGCAATCAAAGAATAATTCTATATGAAGCTTTAAGCACAAATAAATTGGGACCTGGAGCACAATGACAAATGCCTGAGATTAAAGCTATGATGTGGTAACATTGTTAATTTTTTATTGGTTAATGGTAATTATTGATACATTGAGCTATTTGTTGTGACATGTTGCTTGATGAGTATGATTTGATTATTACTTTTGGAAAACATGTGACGTGCTTGATGTTACCGTGATCATTGTGGATTTGTTTCAATAGCTTTGATGGTATGATCTTATTTTAATAATGTTGCTAGTTTATTAGTTGATACTTGGCTACTTTCTTGATTTAGAAAGGGGGAGAAAATTTTTATATGCTTGGACTAAGGAGAAGCATCTTTTCTTATAAAAGTACCATAGAGTTTGTATGCCTTGATTAAGGGGGAGCTTGTTGCATGTTGTGGTAATCACATTAGAGAAATTTTCATGATTTATTTTGATGTTCTATATATGTTTTTTATTATGAAAAAAAGAAGAGAGATAACATTAAAGAATATTTAATGAAGGGAGAGAATAATTATTTATGCTTATTGTTTTGTTGTTATATGTATTTTTTGAAAGGTGAATCATTGTTGTTTGGATGTTATATGTGTTTTTTGAAAGGTTGTTTTTTCATCATAAAAAAGGGGGAGATTGTTGGATTTGTTCCAAGCAAATATTTAATTTTGATGATGACAAGTGGATTGTTTAAGTGTGCGTAATCTCACTTCATTTGGTCAAAATAAGATTTGTCAAACTTGTGCTTAATTTCCAAATATTTCAAGATTTATTTCAAAAAATATGTTTTAAGTTTACTAAGGAAACTTGTTTTTGAAGAGAAGTTAGTAGGTCATCAAAATATGTTAGTATTTGAATCAAGTTTGATTTCCAAATGACAAGTTTTTCTAAGTTGTTTCAAGTTTAATCCATTAAGAAAACAATTTAACATATCTTTTTATCACTTAAATCTGCCCAACTCCCAACTGTATGTTTTAATGCGTCAAAAGGCTTTAATTCGTAGTCTGGAGTGGCTAGTTATTTTCTAAGATATCAGGTAACGTGTTAAACTCTGAGTTTAACCTGTTATTCACAAGTCTGAAAACTTCCATCCAAATTTCTCAGTTAGCGCAATTTCAGCCCAAATTTGAAATATGACTTGGATGAATTAAAGGACACCACCTAGATAGTCTGGCAGGGCATTTAATGTTTCTCTAGCTATTTTTGACCGTTGAAGGATGAAATCAAGTTTAACACGTTAAACCCAGAACTTAACGCGAAGTCTGGAGCCTTTTCTTGCATAAAAAGCAGAGTAACGGTCACCAGTTTTTCAGGAGCTTTTCCAGATGTCTCCAACAGATGTGCAATGGTCTCCTTGTCCCCAAATGAGTATAAAAACATAGAGAAACACTTTGGAAAGAACTCTTGGCTATTAGAAGTGAGAATTCATCATCTAAATCAAATCAAGTATGCTAAATTTGAGATTTGCCAAGAGAGTTTGTGCTTTCACTTGTATATCTAGTGAAAGTGCTATTGTTTGAGCTTGTAACCTTGTACACACCATTTGTTGAGTTTGAGTTAGTGAGGTTTCTACTTAGCCTCTAGGAAAACTAGTGAGGGAAAGGGTGTTGGTGAGATTTCTAGTTAGCCTTTAGGAAAACTAGTGAGATTTGGTGGTAGAGAAAGCTACCAAAGAGTGTGAGGTCTTGTACAATTGCAATTGTTTAGTGAAAAACAAACTCTCAAGTGGTAAGCTTGAGAAGAGGAGTAGGCTTTGACGAGAAAAAACCAAATCTCAATAAAAATCTTGGTGTTCAAGCTCTTCCTTTCTCTTCTTCCATTTCTTGTCTACTTTGTGCTTCTTGGTTTATTGATTATCAAACATTGTTGCCCTTTCTTTACTTTGTTTAAAGCATATTTCAAAACAAATTATTGGACATTTGTGGTAGAGTTTTCTGAGTAGTGCAAGTTCAGATAACTCTTTTATTTGCTCCTTGACTAAAGGCAACAAAGAATTGTTTTGGGAAATTTTTTGAAACCAACCAATTCACCCCCTCTTTATTGCGCCTTGGGCCAACAATTATATTTCAGAAAATGACAGCTATTACCTAAATACTTAGTGTTGCTATTTAACTAATAGTTAGCAATCAAAATATCATAGACCAAAAAATAAACATTGGTGAAATGGGTTTATGATCAATTACGAGTCTTGTTAAATAGGGTTTGTTAATTTGGCTGGTCAAATTTAGCGTCTCAATTTCAAAATCTTTTTCTACCAGTTCAATCAATTCAAGATAATATAATTGTGGCATATGAGCTATTGCATGCAATGGGGAGGATGAATAAAAAAGAAGGCCAAAGGCCTACAAGGCAATTGGGCATTAAAAAGGCATATGACAAGTGGAGCTGGTATTTTATTGAAAAAGTGTTTTGATCAATATGCTTTCCGGACCATTAGGTCTGCTTAATTATATGGTGTATCTCTATAGTTTCATATTTAGTTCTGGTCAACAATTGCAATGCAGCTGGATTTCACCAGAAATAAGTCTTAGACAAAGTGATCATTTCTCTCCATATATATTTATTTTGTGTGCTACAGTTTTTCCAAGCTATTTAGATCATCAAAGAAGGATTAAGCAGACTAAAGGTCTTCACAAGTGATTGCCTTATTTTTTCTAGCCTTCTTTGACTTATGATATGGCTAATCCTGTAAGTGCACAGAGTTAATTTTAGCATGTTTTAATCCTGGAATAAACCAAGGTATTGAACCCACAATGAACAAATAGTTAATTATTTATGAAAAATAAAATAAATTTGTTCAAATTTTAAGGGAATAAAATTAACTAAAATTAAATTAAAATTAAACTAAGCCAACGACGAGAATAATGAATCGGGAAGAAAACAATTATGGGATGGCTAAGGCTCGGGCTTCACCTAGCTGAAGGTTTTCCAATTAATTGTGTGGGTAGGTTTGTAACTGTTAACACTCACTCCTAGTATTATAACTTTCTTTCGAGCACTTGCAATATGTTCAATTAACCTCTTATTATCTCTCGATCTCTCGCATAATTAATCAAATCCATTAAATTCAGTTTGCTAAATTAATAAATCATAGTAAATAGGTATATCTCTATCCTAATTATTGTAACTCTATTTCCTTAATGCACAAATTACATTTCACCTCTCAATCCTTCATTTAAATCCTTCAAATAAGTTACGTATGGTGATCAAGTATAGACAATATTCATTGTTGTAAAGAAAATAGACTAAAACATAGAACAAATAAATTAATTGAAATAATTCAACTAAGATGCATTCTTAACCTTAGTATAGACATTTAGCCTTTCAGACTAGATTTAACAATAAAATCGAATAATCCCAAGAGAAAGTAACAAGCCATGACCAAAGAATATCCAATTCCAACTTGGAAATAAAGAAAATAAAGCGGAAATAGAGGAAGAGCCAGGTTTTTTCTCTTTCTCCCATTCGCCAGGATGCGTCCTTACTTGCCTTGCTTCCAATTCGCAATTTTGCCTCCATTCCTTCTAATTCACAACACTGCTTCTAATTTGCCTTTTTTTTTCCCCTTGTTCTCGATTCAATGCTCTTCCCCTGTTTGCAATTCCCATGTCCAATTCATCTATCTTTTTTTCCCTTGTGCCAAATAACTAAAATACTCTTAACTTAAATGCATCATAATATTATAAAAAGGGCATTTTAGTCAACTATAAGAGAGTTTACTCTAATTGTATCCGCACCTCTTATTTTATAATTTCTTACAATTTAGTCCTTTTGCTCTACAAAAATCTGATCAACTCCTTTGATATGCTCATTTACCTAAATAAATATAAGCATAATGTATAACTTAAATATAATAAAACTAACCTAAAATAGATATAAAAATTAACACATAAATTAAGCTGATCAACTTATGTTCAAGCAATGTGTAACCCTTTGAAGCTTTTCCAACAAACAACTGGCAAGAGGTTAATTTTCAAAAATTGGAATAGGTGTTTAGTTAGAATGTCTCATCAACTAGGTCCAATGGATTGTGGTTTTTGGACGGATTTTTGTAGTCTAAACCCTTTTGGATTGTGATGGAAGGAAGATCTTCCACTCTTCTCATTTTTAAGCCTTAGAACTTAGTTTCAGGATTTTAGTGATTTTGGAGAGCAAAGAGGTATAAAGGTCACACCTTTTGGCCTTTCATGGATGATCAAGCCTGGATATTGCTGATTTCTTCTATTTAGTTTGTTCATCTTAGTAGATCTTACCTTTATTTTGTCTATCTCTTTTTATTTTTCTAACTTTTGTTCATGAGTGAGTAATTACTCAAACCATTAAGGTTTGGGTGATTGGTTGAATGTATGGTTAAAGTATGTTGCTAAACATGTTTGAAGCATCACTATGATCAACTCTTCACTTAACTTTGCATAATGTTTTCTATTAGCCACACAAATAAACACATACCACTAGATGTATGTGGAAATGCTTGAAAAAGCTTTACATCTTGGTGGTTTGCTAGGAATGAAGATGTTGAAGGAGCCATCTTGGTGGAAGAGGTTGCGAGTTAGAGCTCACATTTTTGGCGCAAGGCATGAGAATGTCCATGGTCAATGATGTGAAGGCTTGCTTGGTCAAAAGATAGCAAAGAGGGTGTTTAGAAGGAACCATCACCTTGTATGCCAAGAAAATGTAACATTCAGCCTTCATGCAATGATACCTAGCCCAAATCCTAGGAGGTTGCTTTTCCTTAGGTGTTCCATTTGTTTGGTAGGTTTGCTTGGTTTGATTAGGAGACAATTTTAGATTGTTTGCTTCTACATTTCTCTTTGTCTTTAATAATTACTTTCTCCAACTTGTATTTCCTAGTTCCACCCATATCTTAGTTGTTTACACTATAGTAGAGCTTTAGCATCGACAATGCCTTCAAGTTAGTACACTAGTCCCTGTGGGTTTGACCCCTTACTCTCTACTATGCAATTGACCACAGCCACTGACTGATGTAGAAGAGGGTTTAAATTAAAACATTGTTGTGTATGAATGACCATTAGAACAAGTGCCCCTTCTTCAGACAACAATAATCCCTCAAACCCCTAAAAAAAACAAAATATCAAAAACAACAAAAAATAAAATGAAAAATAAAAAACACATCAATTTTACATGCCCATCCCAAATTAAAGCATCCAATCTATTCAAATGATTATGAAGAATGTTATAGATTCCAAGAAATTTGAATTTGATGCCCTTATCTATTTTTTCAACTTAAAACCTTAAGTAGCAAAAATAAAAAATAAAAAATAGAATAAAAATGAAAAACCAACAAATTTAATATTTTCATTTAAAATTAAAGCCTCCAATACCTTTAAATAATTATATAGAATGATATAGATGCCAAGAAAATAGAATTTGATGCTCTTGTCTATTTTTTTTTTTAAACTTAAAGAATCGCAAAAAAATGAAAAATAGAAGAAAAAATGAAAAAAAATCAAACAATTGAACATGCCCATCCAAAATTAAAGCATACAATCCCTATACATAATTATGTATAGTATTACAGAGGCCAAATAAATTGAATTTGTCACCCTTATATATATATATATATATATTCAAAATGAACCCTAAAATAGCCAAAAACCAAAAAATAGAAGGAAAAAATGAAAAAAAAACCTACAATTAAACATACCATTCCAAATTAAAGCATATATTATTTTAAAATAATTATGCATAATATTATATATTCCAAAAAGTACAAAATATTAGAATTTTTTATTTTTATTTTTTGTTTTTTTTATTTTTTGTTTTTTTTTGCAATTTTAGGGTTTAAATTGAGAAAATAGATAAGGGCATCAAATTGAAATTTTTTGGAATCTGTAATATTCTCCATGATATTTGAATGGATTTGATTCATTAATAAGAATGGTTATTGAACTGGTGGGTTTTCTTATTTTTTTTCCTTCTAATTTTTTTTAGGTATTTAAAGGTTTAATTTGAAAATAAAATTGATAAGGTTTTTTTTTTGTGGAATCTATAATATTCTAAATAATTATTTGACTAGATTGTATGCTTTGATTTTGAATGGGAATTTTGAATTGGTAAGTTTTTTAATTTGTTTCTTTTCTTTCTTTTTTTTTGCCTATTTTAGGCTTTAAGTTGAAAAAATAAATAGCTAGATAATGGTGTCAAATTCAAATTTTTTTTTTTTGCATCCATAGTATCCATAATTATTTGAATTGATTAGATTCTTTAATTTGGGATGTACATGTAAAATTGGTGGGTTTTTTATTTTTATTCTATTTTTCAGTTATTTTGCTACTTTTGGGTTTTTGGGCTATTTAAGGGTCATGCATCACAAGTGTTTGTTTAGGGTGTTTTGCGTCCATTTGCCTAGAGTTTAGGGGCTCATTTTGGGTTTGGCCTTGAACATCTATCAACACTAACAAAGAATCACAAACAAGGCTAGTTTTGCTACAAATCATTACTTTTATTCTAATTTTACAATGTTTGATAGTTCAAGGGTAGATATATGAAATAAGGATAGTTTAAGGGGCAGATCATAAAATTTAGTCAAAAATTTGAGATATAAGTAAAAGTTTTCATAATTTTATTTGTACATGTGTCTCAAATGATTTACATAAATTTCTTAGCTTCTCTATGCATCAAGCTCATACATATATGTTATCTTATTTATATAGATCTATGATTCACATTAGAATCTTGTTTTGTTACTCTACATGTGCACCTTGTCTTTTTGGCTTTGGTGCCTTATTTTTAGATGGTGCAACATGGTTGGCGCAAGTGGCACTAGTTTGTTTGAGCTTTTTGAAGATGCTAATTCTTTTGTTATAAGTTAAAGGATAGGGAGAATTTGGGATGCCTTTCTAAGAATTGAAGCATGAACTATTAGGAAGAGGCATAACTCTCTCGTGTTCAACTCAAAGGTATTTAAAGTTCAAGATGCATTTTTTGAAGTTCAAATACTTACCTTCTCATGGTTAATTAGGATATGCTTAAGATTAAAGTGCTTTTGGCGAGATTGTGTCAAGATCCTATAATAGCTTGTAAAAATTGATGTAGTTGGTGGTTACTTTGGATGTAGGGTTGTAAACAAACTGAACAAACATGAACAAGCCATGTTCATGTTCATTCGTTTAATTTTTTAACGAATACAAACACGAACATGAACAATAAACGAACACAACTTCTATGTTCGCGTTCGTTTGTTTATTAATAAATGAACACGAACACGGAAAATTAAACCTGACAACTACCACCAATCTAAATTGGAGCAAGTCTAGTAATGGCTAACAGGGCAATAGGTGATACTGAGAGATATTGTGGGTCACGGTAATGGGGCTCGGCTTTTTGTTACAATAGGTTCACACTATGAGGGAAATGACTGATTATATTTGGGGAAACAAATATAATAGATTAATTTTGGAGAGATTGGAGTATAATCATATGTGTGGAGTAGGTGGACACTAATAAAAATGCATGAACTATAAAATATATATAATAATAAATGCATAACTAATATATAACTAAACAAATTAATAGACATAAATGAATAATAACTGCACAGTTCGTGAACGTAAATGAAAGAACGGGACCTTGTTCATGTTCGTTCGTTTAACTAACTAAACCGAAAAACTTGTTCGTGTTTGTATGTTTAACTAAATAAACGAATATAAACAAACTCCTGCCGAACGCTTCACGAATGGTTCATCGAATGCTCTGTTCATTCACACCTCTATTTGGATGTCCTTAAATGGTGTATTTGTTTGTAGTTCTAGTGATTTTCTTGTTTTTCAAGTGTTATGTTCATCTTAAATTAGTCCAATTGCTTGCCTATAAGACAAAGAACTTGATGTAATTTTTTTTCAAAAATATCATTGTACTTGCTGTTAAAAAAAATTATACAAGCAGTGTGTTTTGAGCCGTTTAAACCTATTTTTAGGATGAATGATTGAACTCATACATACAATTAAATATATTAGTAAAATTTCTATGTTCTGATTTGTGCACAACGTACATTATTTGTACATATCTATCATTTTGTTTATACATTAAGTTCATACCTATCATTTAATTTGTGAAAATAATTTTTGTGACCATGTTTTAATGAGTTCAAACTAGTTTCTATGCATTTTTTCTTATTTTATAAAATGAAGGGTAATATCAAATTGTTAATATATAGATACATAAATGGGCTTATTGTGCAAACCACAAATATACGGTTATCGAACTAGTAATGAAATAGGTGAGGCGGAGTCGTGTCCATAGGGATCAAGTACTAAAGAAAACTAAACTAGTAGAGAATTGTAAAAAAAACTAAAATAAAGTAAATGCTTAAATTAAATAAAAATGATAGATAACCAACCCAATTAACTACTTGCAACAATTAAAAATTGCTAATTAAACTCTAGAGAAAACTAACACTAACTACTTGTATGCTTAATAAAGTGACTATGGGAAAAGAACTTTCCTAGATGAATTGTTCCTTTTAGAATCCATTTTGAGCCTATTTACTATTCACCTAAACAATTTACCAATTTATTATAAATGAATTTACCTGATAACAAATTTCCTCTCCCGAGGTGAATTTATTTAACCAGTTTAATAATGAATAACAATCCCTTATGTGCCCAAAATTAAAGAATTTTAAGCTTCCTATGGTCTATTCATCTCTTAGAGTCTTAGGGCTCCTACTCGTCAAGTGATTCTAACCTAGCTTGCTTATTTCTTCTAACACAAATCACTTTTCTCGTAGACAAATTTGCATCAAGAAATAAACTCGTTGTCAAGAGTTCAACAATCAAGCATGAGAGTAAACCAAACAATAAATTCAATAAATAGTATAAGGTTCAAGCAAGCAATCATCAAAACATCATTCCAAGATTCACAATCACTTTAGAAGAAAAAAAAAATCTAGCCTAACAACAACTTTGAAACAAACCCAACAAATAAATAAAAATCCATGTCTAGAAGCTAAAAGAAGAAAAATTAGGAAAAAGTTGAAGAGTTCTTGAATTGAAGTTCCATAATTGCACGAGCTGCTCCTCCCCTTGCTGCAATTTTTCTTCCTCCCAATTTTTCTTGTGTTTACTAATATATGTGTGTGTGTGTGTGTGTGTGTGTGCATGCATGTTTGAATGTATTTATGTATGTCAGTTGTTGCCTCTATTTTAACTTCCCCTTTATAGGTTGCTTTTTGTTTTGCCCTATTTTCCCAAATTATTAATGTTGTCACACCAATGTTTTAGTGCTACTGCACCAAATTTTAGTTGCTCAAAGTCCCTTTCATACAAGTTTTTATTATGCCTTGGATCTCCCCACCTTGAGACAAAACCTAGGATATATGCCAACACTTTATAACCAAACAAACTAAAGGGTGCCGACTCCACAGCAATCCACATGGTGCTCACCTACCTAACTTGCTTAACGAATGCCCTTGGGCAGTCAAGTCAGGCCCTCTCCTATATAGGTAGTATAGCCGAGGCTACACTTTGTGCTCATGCCAAGTGGTAACCTAACAACCATTGGTTACTGTTCTCATCACCCTACCTTTGCATAACCATACTTTATCTAAAAGCACCCTAGTGCTACATTTTCTTTGATGACTATGGTATGATATGTTAGTGTTATGCCTAAAAGCCAATCATGAGATGATTGTATTGTTGCACATTGAGTCATGACATTTTATTAAGGCATTAATCCAGTAATTATGTTTGTTGTTTTGTTTTTGCGTACCATAATAAACATAATTATAACCCTAGAATAATGATATTCTCAAATGTCCCTGGTCTAGTATTATTGTGGAGGGGGTTACAATAATACATAACAACTAGCATATGTGGAGGCTAATATGAGATATGTAGTCTACATATGGGTACAAGTTGGAGAACTTGTGTACTGGACCGACCCACTATGAGAACATTACATGGATCATTATATGAGTGTCCTAAGTGATTCTCATAGTGATCATGGTATATGTTGTCCTTCAACCTAAGGTCAACAAGGTTCCCTACATGTGAGTCACGTACATTGATACTTCCCTTTGTTGCTCGTAACTGAGTGAACTCGAAGGAGGTCATTGGGCATGTCACATATCATGCAGGGGGTTTTGTATGATCAAGATGGGATTTGTCCCTCCTATGTAATGGGAGTAATAACTTCGGGCCCATTGATAGAGTGAGACTTAGAAAATGCATGGCCATGCTCGGATGAGTTGATATACAATATCAATGTCATTAGTTTAAGTTAGTCTACTCAATAATCAAGAAACCAAAGATTGGGCTATACGAGAGTGAAAACATTCCATGTCTCGTGCTTAGTCTTGATATTTTGGACAAAGGAAATGGCATATATGGATAATGATCATAAAGGTTTAGTCAAATCACCAAAAATCTTGTCACTTGGGTAGCAATGATGTGTTGCTAGACACCGCTCATTGCTTATGATCATAAATGTGTTTATGATCATTGCCAACGTGGTAAGAGCCTATTGGGTCGCACACATAAAGCCAATTTGGATTATTTGAGTGCATGGGCTAATTTATTTAGGTTATGGTTTCATAATAATTTTGTGTTAATAATTGGCCGAAAAGTTGAGCCATTATTAAGCCCGAAATTAAAACTAACTGGATTAGGGCTTTGAAACCCATTAGGCTTGGAAGCTTTGAAACCCATTAGGCTTGGAAGTTGATTCTCACTATAAATACATCATATAGTGAGAAATTCACAGCTCTTGCCCTAGCCTCCTAAAAGTGATAGCTGCACTTTTCTCTTGCTATTCCGTAGAGGACGTAAGCTAGCACTGCGAGCGTAAGAGAAACACATCTGCCGGAGTGTGGTGGAGGCATGGTGATCCCGAGAGGCTCGTGTGAAAACCGTAGAGAGCTTGAACACGTCAACTGTTCAGGTTTTGTGATTCAACTCAACAGCTGGGTGAAAGATCTCAACCGAAATTAGCTATGAAAATTTTTGAACACCCAGTTTACCTCGTTTTACTTGGATCCTAAAGTGTTTCGGTTATATTTTGCTGCACTTGTTTGGCTCCTGAAACCCTACAGTGGTATTAGAGCTATTGGTGAAACCCGAAATCAGGATTATATGTCAAGTCGCATGATATTGTGTGTTCAGTTGCTTTCGGTCATGATTAATTAGATTGATTCACGATGCATGAAACTAGAACTTGTAATGAATATATGAGATATACGAAGAAATGACACAAATTGGCTAATAAGATTAACCCTAAATTGATTGGTATGAGATACCTATACGGATTAAGATTCTTGCAATAGTTGCAAAACCCTACCATGGATTGGATTAGGGCTTTCGGGCACTAAGAGTAAAACACTTTTGGTGGCTTGAAAGAAGGTGGTCTTGGGTGCCTACTTGCTCAAAATAGAAGATCTTGGGTAACGTAATTGTAAGATAATTTTTTGCCCCCCGCAAGGGCGGCTCCCATTGACCTCACCCGCTGACCGGTTAATGGGACCACCGCTTGCTGACCAGCTAGTGGGACCGCCGTATGTGAAGTGCCACATAAATAAAAACTAGTTAATCAATGCGCGTTAATTGGCATATATTTTTGTTGAATGAGATTTGACATGTTATGCTGATTGGTGGTTGAAGCATGGTGCATGGTTATAGCCCTTGATTGGTTGTACTTGTAATATGGCCTGTGAGTCGTGCCTTACTCTTGTTATTCTCATTGTACATTATCTTCTCACGTTACTCCCCTCGAATGTGACTCAATTTTTCTATTATTGATGTAATTGAACATTATGGGATCATCCAAGGTGGTGTGTCCAAGGAGGTGAGAACAAAAGGGCAACCAACAAGGAGGAGAAAGAGCTTGTGAAGACCTTTTTTCTTTTCTTAGGCTTTTATGATATTCTCATTAGCTTGAGAATATCGCATAGTTTGGGCTATAACGATGTCATGTTTACTTTATTGTTAGCATGAGATGCATGTTTTATATTTGTATGTGATGCATGTATAAGACAACTGGAGATAATAATTGGTGAGATTAAAAGGAAAATCCCTCAAAGAAAGTGTTAAGTCATTAAATATGATGCCTTCCAAATGTTGGCACTTGTCAAGACTTTGATCAACATTGGGTGGGTTTGCCAAAGCAAAGCACCTATGCTCATCTTGGTAAGGCGCAATGGGATAATAGTGATATCCAAATTGCTAACTTTGGGTCCGACTTAACTAAGTTATCCTAATAAGATTGGGAACTAAGAGGCATAGGGTTGGGCTTAAGTTCATGAGATGAGCTTGGACAAGTGTTGTTCACCCAACTATCCATGAGTTGCATGATATGAAATTGATAAGGAGTTGCCTACCTAAATAACTGTAACTTGAAAGAAAAGCCAAAGCTGACTCAAGTTGTGGTAAAATATGGATCTTGGACCACTAGAATACCTTAGTGTCGAGGTTTTCTGAAATAATATCAAGGGTTATTATTTTGAGTAAAATAGTAGGAGTATTGTTTAATAAAAGTCCTTATTAAATGAATTAAAATGCATGACTCTTACACTACATAGTTGCTATTGTAGATAACCATATAACAAAACACATCGACGCTTTCGTTGCGATCGGTCCTTGAGAAGGAAAAATTAAATGGGACCAACTTTCTTAAATGGTACTGAAATTTGAGGATAGTCCTCTTGCAAGAGAGAAAGGCTTATGTCCTAGAGCAGCCCATTTCGAATGAGCCTACTACCACTGCTCCAAGAGCTGAAAAGGATGCTCACAAGAGGCATTCTGATGATGCTTTAGATGTTGCTTGCATCATGCCTATTACCATGGAATCTGAGCTTCAGAAGTAACATGAAAACATAGGGGCGTTCGATATGATCAAACATCTCAAAATGCTCTTCCAATAGCAAGCTAGGCATGAGAGGTTTGAGACCTCTAAGGCATTGTTTTCAGTGCAAAATGTCTTAGGGAAGTCCCATGGGTCCTCATGTGCTCAAGATGATTAGGTACATTGATAATCTTGAGAGTTTGGGATTTGCTCTTCAGAAAGAGTTGGCTATTGATGTAGTCTTACAATCGTTACCCGAAAGCTACATTCAGTTCATCATGAACTATAACATGAATGACCTTGATAAGTCCTTCCCTGAATTGCTCAACATGTTAAGAACTGCTGAGCAAAACCTTAAGAAGGCTAAGCCTATTTTGATGGTTCAAAAGGGCGAGGGAAAGGGAAAAGCCAACAAGAAGAAGGATAAAGCTAAAGGAAAGTCCAATGCTAATTCTTCTTCAGCTGCACTAAAACCATCTGGTGGTGTGGCTAAGGAAGGGGAGTGCTTCCATTATAAGCAACCTGGACACTCAAAGTGCAACTACAAGCTTTATCTTGAAGAATTTGCTAAGGAGAAGGGAAGTAAGGCTTCCACTTCAAGTATTCTTGTTATAGAGGCTAACTTTTCTACTTCCTGATCTTGGGTATTGGATACTAGATATGGATCTCACATTTGTGCAAATGTGCAGGATCTAAATAGGAGTAGAAGATTGGCCTGAGGTGAAGTGGGCCTACATGTTGGAAATGGAGCAAGGGTTGCTGCCTTAGCCGTAGGAATTTATGTTCTCACTTTGCCTAGTAGATTAGTTTTAGAATTAGAAAACTGCTACTTTGTGCCTACTATTAGTAGAAATTTGATTTCTGTTTCTTGTTTGGACAAAAAAGGTTTTTCATTTATAATAAAGGACAAATTTTTTTCTATTTATTTGAATGAAATCTTTTATGGTAGTGTTCAACTTAGCAATGGGTTGTATGTTCTAGAACTCAAAGACCCAATCTATAATGTGAATACCAAGAAGGTTAGATTGAATGATTTAAACCCGATCTATCTCTGGCACTATCGTTTGAGCCATATAAATAAGACCCATATATCCAAGGCCCATAAGGATGGACTCTTGGACTCATTTGATTTTGAATCATATGAAAGATATGAGTCATGTTTATTGGACAAGATGACCAACACCCTATTCATAGGGCTAAGTTAAAGGGCTAAGGACTTACTAGGACTCATACATAGTGATGTATGTGGCCCTATGTTTACACATGCTAGAGGAGGTTTCCAATACTTCATCTATGTGTGCCTCATGAGACACAAGTCAGAATCCTTTGAAAAGTTCAAATAATTCAAGAATGAAGTAGAGAATCAACTCGGGAAGAGTATCAAAGTACTTTGATTAGATCAAGGTGGAGAATACTTGGATCGAGAATTCCTTGACTATCTAAAAAAGTGTGGCATAGTATCACAACTCACTCCACCTGGTACAGCTCAATGGAATGGTGTATCTAAAAGGAGAAATCGAACTTTGTTAGACATGGTTTGATCTATGATGAGTTAAGCTGACCTTCCAAACTCCTTTTGGGGACATGCTTTAGAAATAGCCGTTTTTACATTAAACCAAGTTCCATCTAAATCAGTTCAAAAGACACCATATGAGATATGGAGTGGGAGGCGTCCCAATCTATCTTTTATGAAGATTTGGGGCTGTGACGCTTATGTGAAATGTCAATCCTCTGACAAGCTAGGGCCTAAGTCTCATAAATGCCTTTTTGTTTAGTATCCCAAAGAAACAAAGGGTTACTATTTCTACAATCTTTCAAAGCAAAAAGTGCTTGTTGCTTAAACTGCTGTCCTTCTAGAAAAAGAGTTTATCTCTAAATGAACCAATGGGAGGAAAGTAGAACCTGAAGAAATTCAAGAACAACAAGGGGACATTCAACCTAAAATGGAACCTGAACAGACACCAAAAGACGTTGTGGTTCAAGAGTCTGTTCCTGTAGCATAGATCCCACGTAGGTCTGGTAGGATTCGGTGTGAGCCTGAGAGATATGGATTTCTCGTGACTCACACTGGTGATGTGATGCGCATGGATCAAGATGAGCCCACAACCAACCAACAAGCTATGTCAGGGCCTAATTCTAAGAAGTGGCTAGTGGCCATGAAGTCCGAGATGGAATCCATGTATGAAAACCAAGTATGGACTTTGGTTGACCCACCTGAAGTGGTAAAACCTATAGGGTGCAAATGGGTTTTCAAGCAGAAAAATGACATGGATGGTAATGTGATTACCTTTAAGGGATGATTGGTTGCAAAAGGTTTTAAGCAAATTCATGGTATTGACTATGATGAAACTTTGTCACCAGTTGCCATGCTTAAATCCATCCGAATCTTATTGGCTATTGCTGCACACTATGATTATGAGATATGGTAAATGGATGTCAAAACTGCGTTCCTAAATGGAAAGCTGCTTGAGGATGTGTACATGACACAACCTGAGGGTTTTTTCACTCCTGAGAATGCCAATAAAGTGTGCAAGTTGCAAAGGTCCATTTATGGATTGAAGCAAGCTTCTCAGAGTTGTAATCTTCATTTTGATGAGGCAATCAAAGAGTTTAGTTTTATCGAAAATGAACATGAACCTTGTGTCTACAAGAAGGTTAGTGGGAGTGTTATTGTCTTCTTGGTGTTGTATGTAGACCTACTCATTGGGAATGATGTTCCCAAGCTACAGTCTATGAAGACTTGGCTGAGAAAATGTTTCTCTAGAAGGACTTGGGTGAAGCAACCTATATGTTAGGCATTAGGATCTATAGAGATAGATCTCGAAAATTGCTCGGCTTGAGTCAAAGTACATACATTGACAAGGTGCTAAAGAGGTTTAGCATGCAAGAATCCAAGAAAGGGTTCTTGCCCATGTCATACGGTATAACTCTTTTTAGATCTCAGTGTCCAAGTACACCCAAGGAGAGAGAGCGCATGAGTAAGATTCCATATGCCTTAGCAATTGAAGCTATCATGTATGCCATGATGTGTACTCATCACGATGTCTCATATGCCTTGAGCATGACGAGCAGGTACCAATCAAACCCTGATCAGAGTCACTGGACAGCTGTTAAGAACATCCTTAAGTACTTACGAAGGACTAAGGATGCATTCTTGGTCTCTGGTGGCGAAGATGAGCTTATTGTAAGGGGTTACACCGATGCTAACTTCCAATCTGATAAGGATGATTTTAGGTTGCAATCTAGCTATGTATTTTGTATTGGTGATGGTGCTGTGAGCTGGAAGAGTTCAAAGTACGAGATAGTCGTCAACTTTACAACAAAATCTAAGTACATTGCTGCCTTTAATGCTGCGAATGAGGCAGTTTGGATCAAGAAGTTCATCATAGAACTTGGAGTGGTTCCAAGCATTGCCAACCCTATAGAGCTCGATTGTGACAACAATGAAGCAATCACACAGGCTAAGGAAGCTCAATCTCACCAGCAATCCAAACATATACTCCAACATTATCATCTCATCGAGAGATCATCGAGAGGGGTGATGTGAGGATATGCGGGACTTCAACAGACAACAACATTGCTGATCCGTTGACAAAACCCCTTACGCAGCAAAAGCATGATAGCCATTCTAGGTCCATTGGTATTAGATACATGGATGATTGGCTTTAGTGCAAATGGGAGATTGTTAGTGTTATGCCCAAAAGCCAATCATGAGATGATTGTATTTTCGCACATTGAGTCATGACATTTTATTAAGGCATTAATCCAGTCATTATGTTTGTTGTTTTGTTTTTGTGTAATGTAATAAACATAAGTATAATCCTAGAATAATGATATTCTTAAATGTCCCTAGTCTAGTGTTATCATGCAGCGGGTTACAATAATACATATCGACTAGCATATGTGGAAACTAATATAAGATATGTAGTTTACATATGGGAACGAGTTGGAAAACTTGTGTACTGGACCTACCCAGCATGAGAATGCTACATGGATCGTTACATGAGTGTCATAAGTGATTCTCATAGTGATCATGGTATATGTAGTATTTTAACCTAAGATCATCAAGTTTCCCTACATGTGAGTCACATACTTTGATACTTCCCATTGTTGCTCATAATTGAGTGAACTTGAAGAAGGTCATTGGGTATGTCACATATCATGCGGAGGGTTTTATATGATCAAGATGGGATTTGTCCCTCCTATGTAACGGGAGTGACATATTCGGGCCCCTTGATAGAGTAAGACTTAGAAAATGCATAGCCATGCTCGGATGAGTTGATATATGATATCAATGTCATTAGTTTAAGTTAGTCTACTCGATAATCAAGAAACCAAAGATTAAGCTATACGAGAGTGACATATTCCATGTCTCGTGCTTAGTCTTGATATCTTGGACAAAGGAAATGGCATATATGGATAATGATCATAAAGGTTTAGTCGAATCACCTATAATCTTGTTATTTGGGTAACAATGATGTGTTGCTAGACATCGCTCATTGCTTATGATCATAAATGTGTTTTTGATCATTGCCAACGTGGTAAGAGCCTATTGGGTCGCTCACATAAAGCCTATTTGGATTATTTGAGTGCATGGGCTAATTTATTTAGGTTACGGTTTCATGATAATTTTGTGTTAATAATTGGCCCAAGAGTTGAGCCATTATTAAGCCCAAAATTAAACCTCATTGGATTAGGGCTTTGAAATCCATTAGGCTTCGAAGCTTTGAACCCATTAGGCTTGGAAGTTGAGTATCACTATAAATACATCATATAGTGAGAAATTCGCAGCTCTTTCCCTAGCCTCCCAAAAGTGACAGCTGCACTCTTTTCCTGATATTCCTTGGAGGACGCAAGCTAGCACTACGAGCGTAAGAAAAATGCATCTGCCGGAGGGTGGTGGAGGCATGGTGATCCCGAGAGGCTCGTATGAATACCGTAGAGAGCTTGAACACTTCAACTGTTCAGGTTTTGTGATTGGACACAATAGTTGAGTGAAAGATCTCAACTGAAATTAGGTATGAAAATTTTCGAACACCTGGTTTACCCCATTTTACTTGGATCCTAGAGGGTTTCGGTTATGTTCTGTTGCGCTTGCTTGGCTCATGAAACCCTACATGATACATCACTATCCTCAGTATATTGACACTACTAAAGGATCTCTAATAACTCAACTCTGACTCGGTAAATCCATTATAACCAACAACTTATCCTTACTTCCCTTGGTGCCAAAACCTTATAGTACAAGTTACCTTGACAAGTTTTAAACTTCCCCACTGATGTCCGGAGACATCTTCGCTGGAGGACATGGTGGTTTCTGGAGGGACTTCCTGAGGAGGAGAACACCCGGAGTGAAGGTTTCCCAGGGAGTGGTACCTGAAGAACCCAAAAGGAAAGGTTAGGAGGTCCCCGGGATGTTTTTTCGGGGAGGAGCCTCCGACGCCCAAGTTAGTTTTCTGAGAGGTGAAGGAAAGAGAGCACTCAAGGGTTTAGTGGCCTTGCCTGTTCGTATCCTCTCAACTGACCGACCAACCCCTTTGCAAGGGGCTGTTCTTTGGTATTTATAGAAGTGTCTGGCCCGTTCAAATCGTGACATGTGTTCGGTCAGATCTGCTGTGTACCTTTAGACAAAGGGGACAAGTAGCTGTTTGTAGGCTCCCTCGAGCCTTGGTCCGAGACAGGTTGTGACAAGGCCTGGGCGGCGTCGGCGTGTCAGAGCGTCGCTTGAGGTGACATGGTGCGTCTGTGGGCGATGTGTCAGAGGCTCCTTAAATGCTCCTGCCGTACTCCCGATGTCCTTTGGACGAGTTTGTTCTCTGGGACGAACACCCTTCTTCGGGAGTTATGTTCGCAGTTCGGGGCGCTGCCTAGCTCGCAGGTTCCGCCTTCGGAAAATCCTCTCTTGCTTGTGGTAGCTGGTTCTTCTATCCCGAAGGCGATCCGTTTAATCCCCCGAGGGGGCTGTCTGCACCTTTGGAGCTCTCTGGGGTACTAGGCTAAATCCCGAGTTCGAGGCACTGGAATTTGCCTAGTCCGAGGTCAGTACTAGTGCCTCCCTCGGATGGTGCCAGGCTTCCCGAGCATACTTTTGATAGGAGGTACGTTCTAGGAGAGGGGATAGTCCTTCGGCTATCACATGCCCCCCCTAGAAGCCGAAGTAGGGACTTTGGCTTTTGTCAGCTTTCAGAGGGTACCCTTCGGGGCCTTTATGCATGGTACCTGTGCCGAAGACACACCTTCTGTCCGCAGACGTGGCACAGACTGTCTCTTGGTGTCTCCGAGATAACCTATTTTCTGTAATCTTTGTAGGTCACTGAAATGTCTCGTTTCGTGACTAGGCGTGTCAGTCTGGGGCGGCGCGCTATTCATCAGAAAGCGTGTTCCTTATTTGGCGTGGTTGCTGACACGTGGCACGCCTTCATTGGAGAGGGTTACATCGGTTACAGCGGGCGCGTCTTTTTATGCAGAATGGACAATTATGGCGACGATTCGTCTTCGCACAGCACTTATGACGTCGATTCGCCTACCCTTCCTCGGTCTATATATACCCTTAATCCTTCATAACCCCCTTTTGCTTTTGCTTTTGCTCTCTTCTGTTTCTCAACTGCCGCAGTGTTTTTCCTGCTCTCTTACGGCGGTGCTTCTTGACATAGTGGTTTTCCGGCAATCATTTCACGACGGCGTCCTCAAATCCGGATTTTGGCAAAACGTTTGGTGGGTTTTAGCTTTCAGTTTCTTCTGTTTTTCCAAATTTTTTCTTCGAAATAGCTTTTTGCCTTTTCCCGAACTCGGTTGTTTGCCAGTCATGCCTATTCCCGAAAGCTGGGAACCCCTTATTTCTCACCCCTACTGCACTACTTCTGCAAAACTTAAAAAATGGAAAAAGAAGTTCTTCCTTCCTTCATACGTCACTACGAGGTTGCCTCGTTCGGACCAATATAGCTTTTCAAACCGTAGTGACGAGGTTACTGTTTTCCATGCCCAACTGAAGGCCGGACTTCGGTATCGTCCATCGAAGATGGTTTGCGATTTCTGCGATTTCCATCGCATTGCCGTAAACCAACTTCTGCCGAACTCATACTGCTATTTCAATGCTTTTCTTTGTATGTGTGGTGTCTTCGGTATAGAGCCACACTTTGTCATTTTTCTGCAGTACTACAAGCTCTTCGTGATCCCAAAGGGTGGCTTCTATTTCATGCTACCTCGGGGGTCAGGGAGCAAAAAATACAAGTTCACCTTTGCCAACAAGGACAGCTGGCGAGGGTGGCAACAGAAATTCTTCTTTATGAAGAAGGAGGAGGCCTGGTCGTACGTCCCGACGAAGTGGGCTCAGGGAAAGCTCGTGATGGATGTCGTTGACCCGAAGATGCTGTTAACTCCCGAGTTAACACCCATTTTTGCGGACTTTGACAAGCGCATCCGAGCAGTCTCTGACTGGGATTCCGAGGTCCCACCGCGCCCCCTTTACCCCTTTCCAATTAACTGGAAGTTGATGACCGAAGAAGTCCTTCGGGAGTTGAAGGTGGTAAAGGAGCACGAAACGGACCTCGAGATGCCGGCTCCTGCCATTGCTGGGAAGGACTCCTGGCTGGTAAAACTTCTTCAGGAGGACATTACTTATGCCGATTTTTTCGAAAGTAAGTCATCTCCTAGTCCCCTTGTTTTAATTTCATCTTGGACTTACGCTGATGTTTTCTCTCTTTTTCAGAGATGGGCGACGATACTGCTGCCTATTACCGATCGCTTTTCATCGGGCAAGCCGAGAAAGGTGAACAAACAAAGAAGGCTGCCTCCCGAAGACGGAAGGCGGCTGGCGGGGGGCCTCCGGCGGCCAAGCGATCGAAGAAGACCGTGCCCCCTCCTATGCCGGAGATTTCCGAGGAGGTGGGCGAGGAGCCCGAGGTAACCGTTGCTGCGCCTTCGACCGAGGTCGGTGCAGATGTCGCTCCTTCAAGCCCTAATTCGGCGGCTCTTCTGGACGCTTTGGTGGAAGCCCCTTCTGCCGAAGATCGCCGCAAGAGGAAAGGGAAGGAGATTTCTTCTGAGGGGGCCCTGGATTCTGGCGACGACGTTGCCGAAGTGCCACCAGGTTTGATGCCTTAGACACTCAGTTTCTGAATTTTTTGGCAGCTACTTGTGTTTGACAATTTTTCTGCTTTTGTCGTGCAGAGGAGATTCTTCCTCCGGATTGGGTTGCCGAGCACGCCCGGAAGCGGGCCCTTCGGGATGCCCATATCCCGAAGGGGAAGATTCCGAAGGAGCCATTTTGGTCTTTTACGGAGGACATGGACATGTACTCCGAAGACTGCCCGCTAATGGCCAAGGAGATTACAAAGGGGGTTCTTACTGAAGCTTCTTTCAGGGCCCTTGCGGGGGCTCATCCGGATGATGACTCCCTCGCCGCGAAGCTTTCTGAGCACGCCGCCCAGGTGCGTTTCTCACCTTGCCCTTTTCTCTTTTTCTTGTCTCTGATTTCTTCTAAGTATTTGCCTTTCCTTTTTTTTTTTTTTTTTTGCCTTGTCTCATTCTTGCCTTTGTTTTTCTGCAGCTGCTGGGATATGCCGGATTCCTCAGAGTTCGGGTGGCGAGGCAGGGGATGTACCGGGCCGCCGCTTCAAAGACTATAGAACAATACCAGACCCAGTGCTCGGACCTGCTCACTCGGAACACTCAGCTGGCCCAGACTTCGGCGTCAGAGATTGCTGCCCTTCGGGAGGAGTTTGCGAAGGAAAAAGAAGAACTTATAAAGGACTCCTCCCAGAAGATTTCCGACCTCGGCGGAAAAGTGGCGGAGCTGACTTCGGTTAATGAGGCACTTCAAAAGGAGAAGTCGGATTCTGCGGCTCTTCTGGCGAAGGCGGAGGCCGAGAAAGCCGCACTTCAAGCCGAGGTCGATTCTTTGAAGAAGGGGAAGGATGAGTCGAAGAAAAAGAAGGTGAAGGCGTTAAGGAAAAAGGTTGAAGACCTAGAGAAGGAGCTTAATGATCTTGGGGTCGAGAAGAGGAAATCCGACGAGATGACCAAAGTTGGTTTTCAAGACGGGTTTTGTCTCGTTCGTCATCAAGTTCTTCTGAGGTTTCCAGATCTCGACCTTTCTTTCCTGGAGGCCCTAAATATCCCTGAGGGACCTCAGTGGTCTTGGTCCAAGGTCGAGCACTTGAACCTGCCTCAGACTCTTCCGGCGCCGGTGGTGGTGGAAAAGGATGCAGGGGCTAGTGGCTCCCGGGACGCCGAGAATCCCTAATTTATCTCAGGCCCCTTCTGCCTTCTTTTTCTCCTTCCTTGTACTCTTTCTTTCTTGGTAGTCCTTCTTCTTTGTAAACCGATCTTGTTTGTTAATAAAGACTTTTTTCTTTCCTGTAAGAAATTTTGGTTAAGTCTTTTTTGTGAGATTGTTCATTCCTTTTTGCCCCGAACACGTTTGCTCAAGAGACTTCGGAAGATTAGATCGGTTCTCTGTGAGCCTTTGTATTTAGAAACTCTCGCAAGGTTTTACATTTCCTATTGTCCCGAACATGCTTGCTCGAGGGACTTCAGGAAATCGCACCCATGCTTATTCTGGCGACCGTCTTCGCGGAATTTTAGTATATCTTTTGTTCAAGAATCTTTCTTTCAGAAGCCCGTGTAGTTAGAAAATTTTTTCTAACTTTGTACAATGTAAACCCTTTCGTCAAGATTCTAAGCATAGAACTTTTTCAAGGCATCTGAATGCCAAGTGTTTTTTAATTCCACGCCTTCGGCGTCACCGAGCTTGTACACCCCTCTTCGTACTTCGGCAAGAACCAGATAAGGTCGCTCCCAATTCGCGCGAAGTACACCGTGTGATGGCCTCCGGGGTGCGAATTCCGCCTTTCAGAGAACGAGATCACCCTTTTTTATTCCTTTTGGCCTAGCTCGCAAGTTTATAGCGGCGGCCACTCTTTGCTGGAAAGCTTTCCTTCTTAGTTCCGCTATTTCTCTATGTTCGCCAACGAGGTCGAGCTTGGTTCTTAAGCCGAGGTCATTTCCACTTTCATCAAATACCTGCACTCGTACTGATGGCCGTACTACCTCTATTGGGATTATGGCCTCCGTACCGAAGACGAGCGAGAAAGGAGTTTCCCCTGTAGTCCTTCGGGGCGTTGTTCGGTAGCTCCATAGTACGCTCTGGAGTTCGCCTGGCCATTTCCCTTTTGCCTCCCCTAGCCTCTTTTTCAGACCATCTTTTATGGTCCCGTTAGATACCTCTACTTGGCCATTGCTTTGAGGATGGGCTACTGGGGCGAAGTGCATCTTGATTCCGAGGTCGTTGACAAAGTCCTGGAATCCTTTGTCAATAAACTGGGATCCATTGTCGGCTACAAGTATCCTCGGTATGCCAAATCTACATACGATGTTCTTCCATACGAACTTCTGCACTTCTTTAGCTGAGATAGTTGCTAATGGTTCTGCCTCGACCCATTTAGAGAAGTAGTCCACTGCGACCACGCAGAACTTCACACCTCCGGGGGCTGTTGGAAGTGGCCCGATGAGGTCTATGCCCCAAACCGCGAAGGGCCAGGGATAGTCAGCCGAAGTCACAATTTCCGAGGGTGCCCTCTGGATTTTTGCGTGTTTTTGGCAGCTCTCACATTTTCGGACGAAATGTCGTGCATCCTTTCTTAGGGTAGGCCAAAAATATCCTTGGCGGAGTACCACTGCGGCGAGGGCGTCAATTCCAATATGTGAACCACAAGCGCCTTCGTGGACTTCTTCGAGGATCATTTCAGTATCCTCTCGCCAACACACCTCTGTAAAGGATTTGCATATCCCTGCCAATATAGTTCCTCGCCAATTAGGAAGAATCGCCCAGAACGTCTTCGCACTTTTGCGGCTTCAACGGGGTCATCGGGGGGCGCATTATCCACAAGATACCCCTTTATTGGATCTCTCCAGCCCTTTTCCGAAGTTACTATGCTCAGTACTTCAATGCTCGGGTGATTTAGCACCTCGGTGTATGTTTTTGCCTTTGCCAGGCAATCTGCTTCGGTGTTTTCCCGATGAGGTACATTTTTTATACGTATGGTGTCGAACTCTCGAATGAGCTTCGTCACTAGTTCGTGGTATTTTGCCAGAATTGGGTCTTTCACGCCGTAGTCCCCTGCCGTTTGCCGAACTACAAGCTAGGAGTCACTGTGAGCCTTCAAGTTTCTTACTCCAATTTTTCTGGCCAGGCGCAACCCTGCTATCAGAGCTTCATACTCAGCCACATTATTAGTGGTACTGAAGTTGAACTTGATGGCCTTTGTCACCTCTAGACCTTCGGGTCCTCTGATGATCACTCCGGCTCCTTGGTGCTCGGCGCCCGAGGCACCATCAACGTACAAGGCCCATTCTGGCTCATTTTCATCGGGACTTGGGTGGCTGTCCTCGGTAATGGGGACCTCGGCAATGAAATCTGCCAAGGCTTGAGCCTTTATGGCTTTCCGAGGTTCATAAGTGATGTCATGTTCGCCAAGCTCTATACACCATTTGGAGAGCCTTCCCGAATGGTCAACCTTCTTCATGACGTCCCGCAGGGGTAAACTACTTCGGACGATGATGGGGTGAGCCTGAAAATATGGTCGTAGCCTTCTTCCTGCCAGGACCAAGGCATATATAGCTTTCTGTAACAAAGGATATCTGATTTCGGCGCCATGCCCAAGCTCTATACACCATTTGGAGAGCCTTCCCGAATGGTCAACCTTCTTCATGACGTCCCGCAGGAGTAAACTACTTCGGACGATGATGGGGTGATCCTGAAAATATGGTCGTAGACTTCTTCCTGCCAGGACCAAGGCATATATAGCTTTCTGTAACAAAGGATATCTGATTTCGGCGCCATGCAGGGACTTGCTCACATAGTAGACTGGCCACTGCTTCGCCCCTTCCTCTTTCACAAGGACTGAGCTTACTGCTTTTTCTGTGACGGCGAGGTACAACACAAGAGGTTCTCTTTCGCGGGGCTATTGCAAAGTGGGCAGGTGAGCCAAGTAGATTTTGAGTTCTTCCCAAGCTTTTTGGCAGTCCTCATTCCAAGGACGATCATTACTCTCGAGGTCGTCCTCCCTTTTTGCTACCTTAGTGAGGACTTTGAAGAATGCTCGACACCGGTCTCCATATCTGGAAATAAATCTGCTAAGGGAGGTTATTCTTCCAGCAAGTCTCTGCACATCTTTTATTGTGGCAGGAGTTCGGAATTCCAACAGAGCCTTAATTTTTTCTGGGTTAGCATCAATGCCTCTTTCTGATACCATGTACCCAAGGAACTTTCCCGAAGTTACCCCGAAGGTGCACTTCTCAGGGTTAAGGCGAATTCCGAAGGTCCTGAGCTGGTGAAAAGTTTCCCTTAGGTCTGTGACATGGTCTACAGGCAGCTTGCTTTTAACTATCATGTCATCTACGTACACTTCCATGTTCCTCCCTATTTGGTCATTAAAGACCTTGCTCATCAACCTCTGGTAGGTGGCTCCTGCGTTTTTGAGCCCGAAAGGCATCCTGGTGTAACAGTATGTCCCCCCCTCGGTGATGAAGGCTGTTTTTTCTTCGTCTTAGGGGTCCATCTTTATTTGATGGTAGCCGCTGAAGGCGTCTAGGAAACTTAGGAGCCCGTATTCGGCAGTTGAATCTACCAGTTGATCTATTGGCGGGAGAGGATATGAATCTTTTGGGCAAGCATTGTTCAGGTTTCTGAAGTCGATGCACATCCGAAGTTTGTTGCTTCCTTCTTTTGTGGCGATCACCACATTGCTTAGCCATTCGGGGTACTTGACCTCCCTGATTACATCTGCCTCCAATAAACGTTGGACTTCGGTTTTGACGAAGTCATTTTTATGGGCTGAGATGCCTCGTTTCTTTTGCCGGACAGGCTTTGCTTCCGGACTTACTTTGAGGCTATGTTGTATTACGCGCGGATTTACCCCCGGCCTGTCTTTCGGCGAGTAGGCGAACAGGTCTTTATTCATTACCAGAAAGGATACAAGTTTTTTCTTATCTCCTTCGGACAAGTTTTTTCCTATTTGGGTACTTCGTCCTGGGATAAGTTCCACTTCTTCCATTTCCACCTTGCCAGAAACTTCTTTCTCGCCATTTTTTGACTTTGAAGCCCCTTCTTCTACAGCTTGTGTGAAATTGTTTGCTGGGGCTTTTCGGGCTTTGACGAACACCTTTCTTACTTCGCCCTGATCTATGAAGATTTCTGCGTCTCCTTCCTTGGTGGCGAAAGTGACAGTCAAATGTCTCACGTCAGGGCGAATGTGCAGATTTCCCTGCGTCTGCCTTCCAAGGATGGCGTTGTATGATGAGGGGACATCCATGACGATGAACCTCGCCATCGTCGAGGCAAACAACTCAGCTGCTCCTTTGACCGAAGTCCCTCTCATCATTAATGGAAGGTCGATCCACCCGAGGACGGGTAACTCGGAAGGTCCTACCCCGAAGGTCGGTGAAGTGACAGGCCTGAGATCATTGATGGATATGCCTAAGCTCGGCAGCAGTTGTGAAAATAGGACGTCAGCGTTTGATCCGTCATCAAGCAATACCCTTTTGACATCCCAGTTTCCAATTCTTGCCATGATCAGCATCCCAGTTTCCAATTCTTGCCATGATCAGGAGTGGGTCGTCGTGAGGGAAGACGACTGTGGAACCATCTTATCGGGATACCTTCTTCGCTGGACTTTGATAGTCCATGACAGCTATTTCCCTGGCCTTCCTTTTTCTTTCCGAGGATGGGAGCCCCGTCGTGATTGTTTGTATGACTCCCGCAGGGGGTGGAGGGCGCCTCTTCGGACTTCGGTTTCTCCGCCTGTCGGAGTCGTAGTCCTCATCTTCTACCTTTCCTTCCTCCTCTTTCCTCCCCTTCGGGGAAGGCAACCGTAGGTACCGCCGAAGTTGGCCTTGTTTTATCAGCGATTCAATATACTTCTTCAGCTGGAAGCAATCCTCAGTGTCGTGGCCATGATCGCGATGAAATTGGCAGAACTTCTTCATGTTTTTTCTATTTTCAGCGGTCATGGCCCTTGGCCTCTGAACTTGTGTTCCCTGCCTCTCCAGAGTCATGAGGATGTTGGTCCTCGTGGTGTTCAGCGCTGTGAAGTTCGGGGGTTTCCTTCCTCGCATTCTCCGGGGTCGGGGTGGCTGGTCGGTCGGATAGCGTGCCTGCTGGCTGGACCCCTCGCCACGGGTGTGCTCGGGCCTGGGTCCGCCCATTCTTAGTTCTTCGGCCGTCATGTGCTGTTCGGCCCGTCGGTAGAATTCGCCCAGTGTGTCTGGAGGGTCCTTGGAGAATTCGTAGAAGAGTTGGGAATCCCTCCGAAGGCCCCTTGTCATGGCGAGGATGCGTATTTCGGGCCGAAAGTCTGGAACACTTAAAGCCTCTCTGTTGAACCTCTCGACATAGTCGCGTATAGTTTCTCCGCTTCTTTGCGCTATGTCGAACATTTGAACGGGCATCTTCGCCGTCGGGCGACTCCCGATGAACTGTTGGGTGAAGGCTGTTGATAACTCCTGGAATTTTCCGATGATTCCTGGAGCCAAGGAGTTGTACCACGCGGTTGCTGGCCCAGAGAGGGTGACCTCGAAGCACTTGCACAAGGTGGCGTCGTCCGCACCGTGCATCATCATGCTGCGTCTGTACTTCGTCAGGTGGGCCTGTGGGTCGGTCCGACCATCGTACGTCTCTAGCCGAGGTACCCTGAAGTCACCTGGCATAGCTGCCTCGACCACAGCTCGGGTGAAAGGAGACTGATCCCCACAAAAAGACTCAGACAGTCTGGCCCAAACTGGCTTGCGAGCCACCTGCCTCTCGACTCTGTCCAGCCTTGCCAATATTTTCTCCATGAGGGCGGCGGCGCTAGGTTCTTCCTCAGGTGGAGGAGATTGACGGCGCCTCTTCGGAGAATGGCTTCGTCGTCGGGGAGAGGGTGACCTCGTCTCGGGCAAAGGGCTCCTTCGGCGTCGAATTTTGGGTTGGTTGGGCCCCGTTTGCCCTGGAAGGCGTGCCCCGAGGGGCATATTTTCTGTTGAAGACTCCTCACGTGGGTCTTCACTCCCCGAACTGCGGCGGACTGCTTTGGGGCTCTTTTCCCGAGGGCGTACCGGTGAAGGAGACCTTTGGGTTTGAGCTTGTTGTGGCCATCTTCTGTCTATCTGTTGTGTCATCTCAGCCACAACAGAGCGTTGGAAGTCACGGAGGAAGCTCATGGTTATGACCAGAGGACGTTCTTCCTCGGGCGTGGAAGTCCCTGGAAGAGTTTGCTCAGCAGCCGGTTGGACTTCAGGCGCGGACGGGGACTTCCGGAGTCCTTTGTCCTTAGAATGCCGAGTCTCAACGACGGCAACTTGAGGGTGGGTTCCCACAGACGGCGCCAAATGATGTCCGGAGACATCTTCGCTGAAGGGCATGGTGGTTTCTGGAGGGACTTCCTGAGGAGGAGAACGCCCGGAGTGGAGGTTTCCCAGAGAGTGGTACCTGAAGAGCCCAAAAGGAAAGGTTAGGAGGTCCCCGGGATGTTTTTCAGGGGAGGAGCCTCCGACGCCCAAGTTAGTTTTCTAAGAGGTGAAGGAAAGAGAGCACTCAGGGGTTTAGTGGCCTTGCCTGTTGGTATCCTCTCAACTGACTGACCAACCGTTTGCAAGGGGCTGCTCTTTAGTATTTATAGAAGTGTCTGGCCCGTTCAGATCGTGACACGTGTTCGGTCAGATCTGCTGTGTACCTTTGGACAATGGGGACAAGTAGCTGTTTGTAGGCTCCCTCGAGCCTTGGTCCGAGACAGGTTGTGACAAGGCCTGGGCGGCGTCGGCGTGTCAAAGCGTCGTTTGAGGTGACATGGTGCGTCTGTGGGCGATGTGTCAGAGGCTCCTTAAATGCTCCTGCCGTACTCCTGATGTCCTTTGGGCGAGGTCGTTCTCTAAGACGAACACCCTTCATCGGGAGTTATGTTCGCAGTTCAGGGCGCTGCCTAGCTCGCAGGTTCCGCCTTTGGGAAATCCTCTCCTGCTTGCGGTAGCTGGTTCTTCTATCCCGAAGGTGATCCGTTTAATCCCCCGAGGGGGCTGCTTGTGCATATTTTGCATCAGTCATAAAAGATGCCTTAGCTCATCATTTCGCAGGATCTTTTTGCACCAAATGTATACCATTTCAATTTGTAGTAAGTAGCCCCTAGCATGTGCAAAATGCGATACACCTCATTTTGGTGAGCTGGATCCCACTCATACAACCCCTCCACGTAAATCAAATTTAAGTAGTCCAACATTAGCCAACATGTCTAAAAACATCAAAACAAAAAAGAATACTCCTTACCTCAAATACGCACCACCACGCCTGAATATCCGTTTGGCTAGCACTTGACTAGTCATGATACAGCTTAAAGTGTGTGGTGAAGTATCGAATCACCAATGGTGTTGCCGCTGATGGAAGGAAGCTACATGTAGTGCATGTTCCAATACAATATATATAATTTATTTGTCACTCAACTTACTACAACTAAAATAGGCTATTATAGTTGGATAATGGTGCATTACCTATGTTTTACCATGAGGGATTATCCATAAATGAGCCTGAATTGGGGCAAGTGATACTGACAACTCAACATTGGAATGTGCACCATCGGGTGAACCTATAGGGGCTTGAGAAGATCGACTCGCACTATGGTCATAAAACTCAAGATGAATATCATCTGTACGACGTTCGAAATTTGGAACAGTTGTCTATTGTGTTGAGGGCTGTGAATCCAAATGACTTAAATGCAATTGGGCAGTCGATGTAGTTTGGCAACATCTTCTACCAACGCTTCATTCATTTGCATATACATTTCTTTTCTTGGATGATGTTTATACATATTTTCATCTTTAGGTGGCATCTTTATTAATTAAAAAAAGTGAACAACAAATCAAAAAGAGAACATGATGGAGCAAATTCAAATGATTTTCGCTAAACCTAACAAAGCAAAGTTGAACTTAATATTTTTATATTATATGTAATTTCATGTTCATGTTACAGTCAGTGGCCATTATCGTCATCAGATTGTGCTTTTGATTCATTATTCTCATTATCCCCTGATTCAAATTCATCTTCTTCATCTGTTGCTTTCGAAGACTCATCTTCCAAAGAATCATCATCATGTGGCAAAGTTCCTTCCATATTCGGCATGTCATCATTTATGTCTTCCTTCACTCCTATTTCAGCTAAATTATCGATTAAGACATCCATAATTATGGTAGGATTGTTTAAAGCACCCAATAATTCTTCCTGAAATGCATCATCTACATTATAATGGACGATGCACCATGGTTTGATTTCGAAAATGGCCAATCACCCTATTTTATCGCGTGACTTTGTTCAATAAAGGGTGTAGTAAACTTGATCAAGTTGGCAAGCAAGCATGAATAGGTCAAACTTCCTATATTGGCAACCATCATGAACTTCAACTATTCCATATTGTTAATGAACTCGAGTCCCACGATTAGGTGTAAGGTCAAACCAATCACACCTAAACAATACAACATTTTTGTCTGGCCAGTTAGGATATTCAAGTTGAATGATTTCTTATAACACCCCATAAAAATCACATTTAACATCACTTGATCCTGAATTCCTTATACATACTCCATTGTTATATGTGCCTTGTCGCGACTCGAGTCGCTGATGTGGAACTTATACCCATTTATGAAATAAACAGGCTAAGCCTCAACACGATGTGATAGGCCGCATGCAACATACCACAACATGCGGTCTATGATATTGTTACATAAATCATCCACCTTACATATCAAGAATATGAATAAGAGTTACCCTTGAAAATAAGAAGGGCTCAAGTTCAAGTGTTGTTAACTTACATAGTTTCTAAGCCATGTGGCAAAGTTATTATCAATGTAGATGTCTAGGTCTAGCAAAGCTAGATTGGAGTCATGCATACGCACTTCATCGACAAACAAACTACAGGGTATCGATATGTGTCAGTTAAGCAGAAAAGTATTTGTCAACATTATAGAAACAAAAAAAGTGTTATGGCTCTTACTCGAGATACAGCTTCAACTCATTACACTTCAATAACACCTATGCAGTGGCAACCCTCATTTCATTGTTATCAAGATATCGTTATTTTGATGAACCATATAGACAACTAGAGTATCTAAAAATAGACCACAAGGATTCATCATATGGTCCTAGTTCACCATCATTATTTAGGTACTCTAGTTGCCATACATGGAATATGGGATTCGAAGTAGTGCGAGCAAAATGTAGAGGTCTCCTCAATTATATAGGCATCACAAATTGAACCCTCCACATGAGCTTTATTTGATACTTTCATTTTGAGGTCATGCATGCAACGCTCGAATTTGTACATCCACCTATATTAAACAAGGCCTCCAACCTTTTTTTTGTAAGGTTGGTGGACTGACAAATGTTCCATGGAATCGAAAAACACAAGCAAAAATATTCTTTCCAACTTGTAAAGTATGACAAGAATATTGGCTTCCA